>APFE030730805.1:128665-229706 GCA_000404065.3 Pinus taeda
AATAAATGAATTATTTTTAACTGATTAACCGTTGTTTTGTTTTATTTTTCACCTGGTTAACCTAGCTCCATGAATATAATAGTATTTTAATATTAAATTAGTTAGAGGAAGTTTGACTATGGTTCTTGAGTGGAAAAGTAGCTGTTAGATTGTTTTAGCCGTTGGAGTCTCTGCTTAGACTATTTAACACGCTGAGCTGGATCTGTATCTTCAACTTGTCCTGACGATGAACCACATTGGTTGGTTCGAAACGCATCAACAAAAGTCTTTCTTATGTGATTTACGCTGAAGCTCTCCTTACAAGTATGAGTGCCGCAGGAATTTTTCTCTCTTTTAATGACACTAGTTTGGTTTTCAACCTTGGGTAGTTCACTCACATGCTTATCCCAAGATACTAGCCTAACTAATGTTTGTTTGCTCAATAAAGAGTTACTGATTGATTTTAGGTAAATTATATCTGTACTTGATTATTGTCTTCGGTAGGGGAGTTGACATATGAAATGTGATGAGACTCTTGACTCAATAAATCATGCACAAAAGAATGCTTTGAAAAAAGTTTCAATTCGATGAAAACAAGTTGTATTTTAGATATTCATATTTTTCACATCTTCATAGTTTCCTCCATGTATATTTAGTCATTCAACACATCCATAACCAAAATATTCTTTTCCAATGTTTCATAACAACTACTTGAAACCAAAATGAAGCAACTTATAACTAGTTAAATAGAAGGATGAATAAAAATTGTGAGTCTTTCTTTCAGAAAATATGTTTTTAAGAGAGAAAAACAATTTTTTTTCCTAAAAATAAATTTCTAGGGCACCTACTTTGCTGACAAAATACAGTTACAGATCTTATTTCAACCCATGAGAAGATTTCTTATCCCTTTTGGCTCATAGACTTAGCTGAAAATCAAGGTATTGGGACACTAACATTGTATAATAGTGGCTACAGAGAGTTAGTAGGTCCACTAATGCTCCCTATGAATGGGCACATTGCTTTATAAAGCTCTGTATAGGATGGTAACTTGCGTTAGTGTGGGAAATCAGTCAAAAATAGGGCTCACAAGATCAAATTCTAAGATGAATGTATACAAGCAAGATGTAGCAAGATTCTTGGTGGGTTAGAAAAGGATTGCATAAGTATAGGGAGCTCTTAGAACGAGGAGAGAACCGAGAAGAGTCTGGGTAAACCAGGAAATAGATATATAGTCCCCAGTGGAGTCACCAATTTTGCTATGGGGTAAAATGCATGGTGTATGGAGAATGAAAACTACCCTCAAAGGCCTTCCCGGGACCTTCAACAGACTGTAAGATTATCTGTAGATGTTACCAAGTTATCACATGTTCATAGACAATTATCAATTAACAAAGTATGGAAAAAGGATTACCTCGAGCCTTTGAATGGATTTGTTTGGAGATCACAACGCAGCCAAGTGGAACTCCCTCAAAGCTGGGTCCAAATCAATTCTTGCAGAAAGAAGAGGCAAACACAATCATGGCATACAACCTTGAGAACCAATATATGAATACATAATGAACATATATTTGCATACAACTAAGCTACTCATATAAACAAGTATTGTATGAACAACTTAATGAACTATGTTACCAACACCATAGAGTAGGGAACACAACTGTAGTTCTATATTAATAACAGAAGAGTGATATCAACCATTTGTTGTATCATTCTTCCTTTGCCCCTTTCGCTTCTCTCTCTCTCTCCCTTCTTGCCCACTTCTTAAGATATGAGACAGTTCTCAATAGCTAAGTAGGCTATCCTTTCAAATGCTTTGACCACTTTCATAATGACCCTCTCATTGCTTATGTAGCAATCAAGTTAGGGTTGCCAAGTTCCTCATAGAGTTCACTAGGGAAAAAGCAATGAACCTGTGCTACTTTTAAACTATTTCCCATTTTCCTCCTTCATTCAGATTAGAATTTCTCCAAATAGGTCGATTTTGGATGTTTCCTTGCCTTTCTTGAGTAATTTTAGGAACAAATATCTAGATATTTGTGAGTCAATTCATCCTTTGACCCTTGAAACTACATCTAGTTTCACTATTGTTGTCCCCTACTTAAAAACTTGAGTTAGTATGGTCACTAACACACCATTAGGCTTGGTAACAAGATTTATAAAGTAGGTTTTCAATGTGCAACCAGCATTAGTGTGGAATCAAGACTTGTAATTGTGGTCTTTGCTTCAGTCATCATGTTTTTCCCCTCTGACTTAATGAGGAGGTCATTTTGTTTTATAACAATTAGCATTGTAGAGAAAGGCCCTACCATTTTTAACCTTGAGAGAGAGCTTGAGAAAGTAAAAATTCCAGTCCCATTTTCTGAGCTCTTGAAACAACCCACCTACAAGGCTCAAGTCTCTTAGTTTATGTTTCTTTCTACTTTAGTCCAACCACTTGAGAATTTAAACCAGGAAGAAAGGAAAATGGTTGTCTTTGGACCTCATGTTGAATAAGATGATCCCTCCACTCCACCCTTCTATGTTACTCTATAGTACATGACCTCCTTATCCATAATTTCATGTCCTAATCAAGAGCTTTTCATAATTTGATCCAAGTGTCAGTAATGGAGCAACTATGTCTAGAGATAACCAGACCATATAAATATATTTATTCTTTTGACTCTAAGAGGGTCAAGTGCTAGGGAATGATCAAGGACTTCGTCATGAATTTTGCCTAAATCCCAATTAAAAGAGTAATGATGGAAATTGTAGATTTTGATACCCCTATGAGGTTTGGTATGATTTCGTCCATGTCTTGGGTTTTAGCAGCTAAATTTGCCTTAGGCTGAAGCAAGGCAACATTCAGGGTAACCACAAACCACGCTCAGTCTGGTAGCTAGCCCTACTAGAACAGGAGAGGGCTCTCTCCGTGTCAACACTCAGTGAATAAATAAACGATATGGTCTGAGGTGACTTACAGTGCATATTCATTTTAGGCTAGGTAAATAAATATGGGAACAAGGAGAAACTTTTATTAAATGACTGAGTTTCTGGGATGTATGGGACCAACGAACAACAATGAGCAGAGAATTTAACACAAAGGCACATATTACTTCATGAGGCAAGACAGGCGGAAAGTTTAGCAATTAAATTTGAAATAATGCGGGATGGAAAGATTGTTTAGGAGGGTGAAAAGGGCATAAACACATGAATCCTTTTCAACAGAAGAAGAACACAGAACGTGAAAGTTTCCCACAGGCAAAGCATTAAACGTGAATTCTACCTTATCTTAATTATAAAATTTCACTAGAAATGAATATGAATGAACTATGAAACATAACGAAATACATATGAAATATAAAGAGAACACATTTTCTACACTCACACCACAAGAATCTGATGAAACAGAGCCGCTGCCTTTCATTAATCCTCTATCAAAATATACAATGAAGAACTCAGTTTCTCTCCCATAGTCTCCCAGAAATTACAACCAACCCTTTGCAAATGGTTTTGCATACAATAAATAGACTATTCCATGGGTAAATAGAATGACCAAGAGTTGGGGATTTTTTCGAATCATTACAAAGTGGAAGTGGAAAGCCAACCATTAGTTATAGGTGCAGTGTTACAAAAATGACAAAAGGCTTGGGTGACTGCTCGCCTTCCTTTGCCACTTGGATAGAACCCAACCTTTACTGAAAATATTCTTTAAACATTGCCTTATCTGTTGAAAAAACTATAGTGTAAATGAACGCACTCACTTGGAGAAACTCACGAATCAAAATGTCGCGAAGCGGAAGTGATTTTGGCCTTTTTGTCTATATGCGCGGCGCCCAAATCTATATGCACTCTGCCACTTTAGAGGCGATCTTGAGGTACCTTCTGGAGTCCAAATTATGCTCAAGTGTACTTGTTGGAAAGCCTGACCTGTCTAATTTCCAACCCAAGTGGAATTTCTAAATTTGGTGCTCATTTGCCCCTCCAAAACTTCGTTCTCCCAAGACTGCATCATGTGTGTCAAAATAGGGGCAGAGAGCTCATGTTTTGAGTGTTTTGACCTCCCAGGGACTCAAACGTTGCCCAAATGTCTTGGCCATGCACCAACAGTCATGATTTTTCATGCTGAATCCAAAAATGCAAACCATTTGTGATTTGGAGCTCCCAATCCCAAGCGCTGTGACAATGGCTTGGCGTATAGGGAGAAAAACCCTGTGTTGTGCCCAAAAATTTGTCATGTGACCAAAATTGCCCGAATTTTTTTGAAATTTGGGTTGAAGGTTCCCTATGAGGTGCTATGCTGGGCCACAGAGGCTTCAGCCAAGATTAGAAGCTGATCTTTCTCTTTTTTCCTCTTTTGCCTCTTTGTCGCTTTGATCAATTTTTCCTTCAAACTCCTTACCTGAGCCTTTGAACTCATGTTACGTGCCCTGTAGTGATAAACCATCTGCCTCAATATGGTTTTGTCCTTGTCGACCTTCTCTAGTAGTTTCTCAAGGTGGATGTTGATACGCTCGAGCTAAGACTCTCAGTCATTGTTAATCTCTTACTCTAATGGAGTGAGATCTGTTAGAGTTGGTCTAGTAGCCCTCCACCAGAGATCAAAGCTCTTTGCATTTCATAATTAGGTGTCCCATCAATGTGATCATGTTGCATTCCGTTAGGCATGCCATAACTCTACTGGAGTAGTTTGTGTCTTTTATTTCCCTCCTGTTTGGCATTGTTGGTTTAGGTTTGTTTGAGTGAATAAAATCTTCAAAGGGTCATTTATCTTGTTTTAAATTTCGAGGTCTTAGGTCTAGGGTTGAGTAAATTTTTGTCTTGAGAGGTCATAAAGGACTAGCAGGCCAGAGGGATGTCCTTCATCAAGCATCAATTCAATAATTATCATCATTGTACAGTTAAATTTTCACCTTGTTTTCAAAACTCTGTTTTTGAAAAACAAAGGTCATTATCTCATTTTTGTAAAACTTTGTCAAAATTTCAAATTCTCCAAATGTTGAAGCGCAACCTTGGTCTCCTTTGCCAAAGCATCTCCGACACCATCTCTGCAAAAAATTTCAGAAGAAATCATCATTTCAACCAATTTTTTCAAAAAAAAAAAAAAAGGAAACCAGGAGTCAGAGCCAATTAATTCAAAAAGTGTCAAGATTCAAACATTATAAAGTGGGTTTTGGGCAAATAAAAATCGAAAGGGAGCCTATAAAAGCACATCACTCTTCATTAGCAACTCACTTGCCTCTCACAGGCCAAGAGAATCCTTGCAAAGGCGATCTCAAGAGTCATTGAGTAAATTGGGCAGTTTTCAGGAGCGCGCTACGCATCAGCTGAGGCGCGCTACACACCCAGGGCACGCTACCCATCAGCACGACTTTTCCAGTATATTTTTACTCAGGCGCTACGCACCAGAGGGGTGCTACGCATTGGGCAGGGTGTGCTATGCGTTGGGTTTTTCACCCAATAAACCACCAGCAAGCTACCAAATCCTCTTTTCTCTCAAGAAATCTTTAGCATTTGAAAAAGTCAAACAACAGTTCATTGGGTGCAAAGTCAGCATTACTTTTCAATCACTTTGCCTCCAAAACCATGTCAGAAATCGAATAAAATTATGAATAGAGTGATGACCGTGATTCAACACCAGAGATAGAGGTGCCAAGGAGGCATCACAAGGGTGGTAAAGGTGGTCGACATGTCAGGGAGGAACCCACCTCTTTGGCTCATTTGCAAGCTTGTCCACTTGCAGTGACCTATTTTCGGTACCTATCATGTTTTGAGTATTGTGAGAGGATCTCAAAAATTCAACATCACAGAGAATTAGTCCACTTGTTTGTCCTACATTTGCATAATGGTCATGTGAACCTTACAGGAGTGGACTTCACACTATCACCCGAGATTGTTGCTCAAGCAACCGGGATACCAAATGTTGGAGAGGAGTGGAACAAGCACCAACAGTTAGACAAATTTCATTATGAGCCATATATCAAACCTGGATGTATGAGACACCTGACTACTATTTTTCCCTTCAGATTCCTAAGGGATGAGTATGCACCCTTGATGAGGCTCATTATTCACTATTTCACTTGTGAGGGCAGATTTTCACGTCTATATTCGTATCATATCCATTTGTTGATGCATTTCACACGGGTAAAAATGATGAGCATTCCATTTTTCATGTGCCGAAATATAGAGAGGGTGGTGCCCTTGGTACAAAGGAAGAGCTCAGCACAACAACACAAGAGCATTTATCATTATGCACTGATCAAGATCATAGTGATGCATGAGTTGGCACAGCAGGGTATTCCATGGGAGGATTTCATTTCTCGCGACTTCTTCATGGTTCCACACCCATCTCCTGAGGTTGTCCATGATGAGGGAGGGCCTTCACAGCAGTTTGACATTCATGAGACTGAGCATGTTGATGCTCCAGCATATGTGACATATCAGAAAGGCCCCAGAGCGTTATTTGCAGCTGCACGACGAGTACTATCTCCACCCGGGGTGGAAGGGGTCTCATTGACCTCATCGGCACATCGAGTATTATCTCCACATCATGTGGAAGGGGTCTCACCATCTTCTTCAGCACAGGTATAGGTCCAGGATAGGGGCAAGAGGCCCATGACTGATGGGGGTGCTTCAAGAGGTCAGGACACATATATCATTGATGTTGATGCTAGCTCTCCTACCTCAGAGCTCAAGGAGATCATCTGAGAGCAAAGGGCCGAGAATGAGTCACTGCACAAGAAATTGCAGATGGAAAAATGGGTGATCAACTACTTAGATCAGCGCAACAAACAGTTGGAAGATGAGCATGAACTTTATGAGCAGCGGAAGATTCTTGAAGACCGGGAATTGGCCCGTAGGAGACCCGGTGATTTGACACCTATCGATCAGGAATCAATGCTCATCTGGGTGAACACTCACTTGGAAAAGTTGTTGATGAAAGCCAATAGAGATAAATATGTGCTTCGACACATGAAAAATCATTATTGGGCCCGCATGCATGTGTGCAAATCAAAAATGAAGATACTTAAAGGACGATTGGCCAAGGCACTAAAACGGAGGAAAAGGCCCGATCCACGCCAAATTTTGGTTGAAGCCTCCTTGAAGTAGCATGGCACTCAATGATACACCCTCAGCTCAAAATTCAGAGAATTTGGAGCAATTTTGGTCAATTTTGATTTATTTTTTTTTGTCAAAAACAGGTTTTTGCCCTCAATGTGTAGCGCGCTGTGCGCTACCTTGAAGATGGGGACATCCATTTTATAAAAGGTCCAAATTTTTGAATTTTCCATGATAAAATACACCTACTTAGCCACTGCCAAGACATTTCATCGGGTTATGAGCCCCCAAAAGGTCAAAAAACATGCAAAAAATGACCTTCTGCCACTTTTTGGACACACAGGAAGCAGTCTTGGGAGATTACATTTTGGGAGGGGAAAATGAGCACCAAATTGAGAAATTCCCCTTGGGTTGGAAAGTAGACATCTATCCCTTTCCAAAAAGCCCACTTATGCCTCATTTGGATGCCAGGAAGTGCCCCAAAACTGGGCCCAAATGCACGCTACGCGTAGAGAAATGGCGCGCTATGCATCAGGGAAAATTGCCAATTTTTCACCTACAACTCAGGAAAACACAGCATTTGACTAGTTTTGACTTTTAGAGGGATTTTTCATCCTCCTTGAAGTAATTAATGTAATTTTATGTTTAAATGACACTTATTTATCTCTTCTATAAGATTCATTCATGAAAAGGCAAAACATTTAATGAATGAATTGGTTTCCTAGCTTATAGAGGCAAGTTGTTTTGACTGCCTAGACTCTAGCGCTTTGTTTAGAATTGGTTGAAACAGCTCCTAAAATGATGAGCTCAACGCCCAGAGGCAAGGAAATTTGTTATATTTCCTATATTATGTATCTTATTAGTCATTTTGATGGTTGGACTCTTGGGATAGCTTTGAGACTATATTGTACATATCTTATCAACAATTTTGGCAAAGGAAAGACCAGGGTTTTGCAGCACTATTTGGGATCCATGTGGCTTTATGTGTTGATGGTGTGTTTCTCTTAGTACTTGTAAGTTGTGTATGTGCATCATTATATCTATTGAATCTTCTCTTATTAAGCAAATGAAGTGTTAAGGTAGAATCCATGAAACTGCTATGCTCTGCCTTTAAATTTGTTTAATATTCTATGTTTTCTTCAGTTTAAGGAGAATCCTTGAGACCCACTGCACTCCTTAGCCCCTCACCATTCTGATCTACCCATCTCACATGCTTCAAATCATAAAAAAAATTGCCTATCTTGCCCCGAGTAGACTTCTGCAAAAACTATGCCTCATCCCCGCACCCAAAATTGCCTTTCCCTTGATTTCATCAAAATCATAAAAAATCAATCCTAAACTCTTTGTACTTAATACCTAGCCTAAAATCAGTCATCAATTCAGTCATCTCGAGCCTTTTCGATTACCTTTTGGCGAGTTTGACCCGGAGAGAGCCCTCTCCTGTCCTCGTAGGGCTAGCTACGAGGCTGAGCGTGGTTTGATGTGGCCTTGAGTCTTGCCTTATTTCAGCCTCAGGCAGATTTGAGCGCTAACAAAATCAATCCTCCTATGTTTGGCAGCTTAGCAATTCTTGTGGATGTTTTGCAGCACCATGATCTCATGCTGGTCTTCGAGCTTTTTGTTCCTCTACTGGAAATACCTCATAATCCACTTAGCCCTCTCCAAGTTGAGAGACAAGGCTTGGATCTTCGTTTTCTGCTCCTGGATGGTCCTCCTAAGTTTGGCACTCTCCACATTTGTATCGTCATCATGAATGAGGATGAAATCGGCCTCTCATCCACCTGATGGCCTCTCATCATGCGAGGGCCTCTTGCACCTATCCTGTACCTGTGTTGCCAATGTCGGAAGCGAGGCCCCTTCCACCTCGAGTGGAGATAACACTCGCTTTGCTTCTGCAAACAAATGTCTACTGCCTCTCTGATAGGTGATGAATATTGGCATAGTAGTGGTCTCATGGTGCTCATACTGATGAGAAGGAACACCTATCTCATGTTCACCCTTTGATAATACCTGTGAAGTGCTGAAGAGGTCATGGGAGATGAAGTCATCCCAAGTAATGCCCTGCAATCCCAACTGATGAACCACTAAAATCTTAATGAGAGAAAAATTATAAACACTGTTGAGTTGCTGTTGAGGGGTCTTGTGTTGCATGAAGGTGGTCATCCTCTCTATGTTCCTGCAAATGAAATATGGGATGTTCATCATCTGTACCCTGGTAAAGTGCATGAGAAACCTGATGTGATAGGCATATACACGAGAGAACCTCCCGTCACAGCTGAAATACTTCATGATCAACTTCATGAGTGGAGCATATTCATCTTTCAAATATCTGAATGGAAAGACTCTTTGGAGCTGCCTCAAGTAACTGGCCTTAATGTAAGGCTCATAGTGCTACCTATCAACCTTCTGTTTCTTGTGCCATGGTTCTCCAACATTCGGTATGCCAGTTGCTAATGAGACAGTTTCAGGTGTCAGTGTGAAGGTGACCCCTACCACGATAGAGTGACCTCCATGTAGGTGAAGCACAAAAAGACGGGCCAACTCATGGTGAACTCGAACATTAGCCACCCTTTGACAAAACTCAAAACATGATAGATGCTGGGAACATGACACAACAGGAGGGTAGGCCTGTAATTCTGTGAGGGTGTTTGGCTCATCCCTAACATGTTTGCCACTTTTATGATGTCTCCGGGGAGCCTGCTCTTCTGAGGATGAATCATTTTGGGTTTCGATCTCATACTTCGATGAATGCTTAGATGCCATGACCGCTATATATGGACTATGCTTGGGTGGCCTTTGATGATGGTATGAAACTATGTGTTGATATGATCTCTACCACCAACGGGAACAATACAAAAAGGGAGTGTTAGGAAGGGGAATAATATGATGGGAATAGGGGCTATGGGGGGAAATTTTTTTCAGGGATATGTAGGAGGGTTTGGGGATGTTATAAGGTACGGTTTTGGGGTGTTATGTTGACAAATGAGTTGAAGGGATAGGGACTAGGGGTTTGATACTGTTTTAGGGTAGGGAAAATATGGAAAAATGGGATAGGGGGAAGGATGAAAGGGAGGAGGAACCTTGGCATCAACACCACAAGTTTGCAACCTAGAAACAATGGTTTTGATGTTTTCAAGTGGTAGGGTTTAGGAATTTTTTTATTGCAATTATAAATGGCCATAACCATCATCCTATCCACAAAATTGGATGAGAAAGCCAAGATATAGACGCTACCTGACAATTGGAAGTAATTACAAATGATTTGTGGAAAATATGGAACAATTTCGGGCCTTTGTGGATGTGCGCCACGCAACAAACCTTGTGCGCCACGTTCTATGTGTGCACCATGCCCATGTATATCCACCACTGCGGGGTCACGCTCTGTGTGTTGCGCTCTCTATGTGCGTCGCGCCCCTCTGTGTGTGCGTCGTGCTCTAGAAAACGACTCCAAACTCACTCCAAACGCGTGCTTGCACTCTCAATCACTTTGTTATGTTTCTCTATAACCTTGGGTTGCACAATGACTTTGTTACTTGTGGAAACTTCTATATAAAGACCTTGGAGTCATGGGTTTCATTTTTGTTTCTTCAAAACCCACTTAGTAAATGTTTTGGTTTTGACACTTTTGCCCTGATTTAATGCAACTCTGTAATTCAATTTTTCGTTTCAATTTTTAGCTAAAATGATGAAATTTTTTGGCACTTTTTGCAGGGGTCATTGACATGCCATTTGGCCAAGGAAACCATGACTGCGCCTGAAGAGATCAACCATAATTTTTTTTTTTGAAATTTTTCCCAAATGACACATTGTTTGACTTTTCTTCAAAATGGAGTTTTGAAGAACAGTCATAATCTGTCAACATGACGATGAAAATCTTTGAATCACAACTTTGGAAGGGCCTCCCTCAGGCCTGCATGGCTTTATAGGACATGGTTGAAGACCAAATTAACTAATCCCTAGACCTAATGACTGAAAATGACTCTCATCCATTAAAAGATCGAACATTAACTGTCATGGACATTAGTGAACATTGACAAAAGACCTAAGCCAGCAGGTGCCAGACATGAGGGGAAATGACTAGCATGAGCTTTTCCATCAGATTATGGCATGCCGCTAGCAGAATGCAGCTGAGTGAATGGAGCGGGACTCCTAAAAATGAAATGCACAGAGTTTTGATCTCTGATGGAGGACTGACAAGACTGACTCTAACATTGGCTCCAATGGGGGATGGTAGCTCCTTGGAGGTGCCAAGAACAGTAGATCCCTGGAAGAGCTAGATAGTGCCTTTATCTGTTGGGCTATGGAGTCATTATTTTGACAAATGACACAAGACTCTGACTCATTTATGAAACTAAAATGACCAAAAAATTGACTCAAATTTGACATTGAAATGACTTGAAGACTAACTTGACAAACTCTAACCAAACTGAAATAAAATGGTATTTACATTGACAGTGGAATCAGTGACAACAACTCAGAAATGGTACCGCTTGAGTAGCCAACCATTGATCAGCCCTCCTGGACAATCTTCCCCATTCATTTCCTTTAGAAGAAATGCATTCTGACCCAGATATGTTGTAACCTTGAAGGGACCTTTCCACAGATTCTAGAACTTACCATGCTTACCTTTTTCCTCATTCCTTGCATCCCACTTGAGCGTCACATCATCCAACTGAAATTTATCTGCCTTTGCTTTTCTGTCATAGATTTTCTTAATCTTCTCCTGCAACTTGGATGTGCTCTGGAATACTTCTTCTCTGGTTTGCTGCAAGTGGACCATTTGATTCAACCTTCTCTGCATAGGATCATCTTCACTACCGGCCTCCTGAAGAAGTTTGACTACCAGGGCTGTGAGAGAGGTAGGAAAAACTGTATCAAATCCATAAACAAGCTCAAATGGGGACGTACCAATGGATTTCTTCTGACTGACCTAATCTTCCCAAAGTGCATTGGCCAACCTCTTATGCCAACTCTTCTTGTTTATTTCCAGTAGCTTCTTGATGATGTTGACCAATGATTTATTCGAATACTCCGCCAATCCATTGCCTTGCGGATGATAGGCGGTTGAGTGACCCAAAATGATGTGATATTTATGACAAAACTCTACCATCATTTTTGATTTGAAAGCTGTTGCCTTATCAGTGATTAACTTATTCGTGCAACCAAAGCGAGACAAGATGTTATTTTCAAGGAATGAAATAATTACCGCATCTGCAACTTGCCTGGTGGGAATTGCTTCAATCTATTTCGTGAAATAATCTGTCACTGTAGGGATCCATCTATGCTGACCGGAAGAAGCATGATGAATTTCACCAATGAAATCCAACCCCCATTGCTAGAAAGGAGAACTCACCTCAATAGGCTTAAGTGGTAAACGTTGTAACTTCTGCCTTCCTTCAAAAATCTGGCACTTATGACAGCTCTTGACCATCTTATATACATCAGCAAACAATGTCGTCCAATAGTATCCCGCTCTCAGAATTTTATTTGTTGTTGATTTCCAACAAAGGTGACCACGATAGTCTCCTTCGTGGAAATCCTCCATGACCTTCTTTGCTTCTTTTTCCACCAAACAATTTAACAAAACGCCACTAGGATCTTTCCAATAAAGTGTAGAATTTAGAATGAAAAACTTGGCACCCTTCAATTTGAGTGTTCTAGCCTTGTTTCTAGTCATGTCGAGCGGTGGTGACAAATTTTTAAGCACATATATGATATCTGAATACCACAAAGAAAGAGCAAACATTTCAGATACCTGAATTGACGATCCTTCCTCATTCTCATCAGACATAGCAGCGATCAGATTTATGTCTAAGCCGTGCAAGTTTGACTTGGCCATTAACTTTGCTAATCCTTGTCCTTTAACCAGCTTTATGGGCTTTATTTCCACATCATATTCCAACAAAGCTGCAATCCACTTGCCTCATCTTCCTTCCGGATCGGTCTGCACTAAAACATCTTTGACAGCAGCATTAGGAACATAGGCCAAAATATGAGAACGTAGACTATATACCTGAAAATCTTTCAACGCTTTCACAAGTGCAAGGGATTGCTTCTCAATGATGTTGTATTTTAAGGCTACATCTCTTATAGCTCTGCTTAAGAATGCAATGGATCTTTTGTGATCATCTCTTTTCTACAATAACACAGCTGCCATAGTATGCTCTGAAGCAAATGAAAACAATATGAAATCCTGAGTGTAGTCCGGGCTGACTAGAACTGGAGCTGAATAAAGAGCCAATTGACTAAATTGAAATATTTTACAGCCTCCTCCATCCACTTCACTTGGCTGCCCTTCTTAAGCATGTTTGTAATCTCTCTTAGGTGTTCAACAAGATTAGGCACAAAGCGGCGTAGAAAATTCATTTTACCATTGAAAGATTGAATCTCTTTCTTATTCTGGGGCAGATCGATTTGCTGAATTGCTTGTACACATGCTGGGTCAATACGAATGCCATCTTTTGAGATAGTGTGCCCAAGTAGTTTGCCTTCCTCCGTGGCGAACTAGCTCTTTTTTGGATTCAGTGATAAGCCATATTTTCTGGATTTTTGAAAGACTGTTTTTAGATGGTACATGTGTTCTTCATCAAATTTGGAAAACACCATCAAATCATCTAGGTACACAATGAAAAAGACATCCTTCTCATTTGCGAAAGCCAAGTCCATTGCACGGTGAAATGTGGCACCCGCGTTCTTCAAACTGAAAGGCATTTTAGCGTAATGAAAAGTTCCCCATGCAGTGATGAACATTGTCTTGTCTCGGTCATCTTCATGGATAGAAACTTGTTTATATCCAGAATAGCCATCAAGTAGTGACATACGAGATGCTCCCACTACTCGCTGAATTATATCGTCCATTTTGGGCAGTGGCTAGTTATCTTTCAACAAAACTTTATTGAGATTTCTAAAATCAATGCACAAGTGAATCTCACCTATCTTCTTTCGTACGAGCACCAAATTAGAGATCCAATCCAAAAATCTGATGGGAACAATGATCTCTGATTTTTAAAACCTATTTATCTCCTTTTCAATTGATGGCAGCAGCTTTGGATTTAGCCTTCTCAACTTCTGTCTAAAAGGTTTCTGATTAGGCTTAATGGGTATAGTGTGCTGAATTATATTGGTATCATATGTCTTTAAGTCAGAATAGTCCCAAGCAAACACATCTGCAAATGAAGACAAAAAAATGATATATTTGTCCTTGATCTTTTGTGGCAATGCTTTAGACAGTTTTACCATTTTAGGATTAGCAGCTATTCCGATATTGACCTCTTCCACACCCTTCTCTGTTGGCTGCAATGTTGGTTTGTGGGCTACATCATCTTGATCAAGGAGTTCTTCTAAAGGTATCAAGCCTTTAGGAAAAACGTTATTCTTTAGCTGCAACACGTCCATCTGATTGATCTGCACATCATCTTTACCATTATCTTCACCATCATCATTTTCCACATCAATTGAGGGTTCTTTGAACTTACTTTTGTTTTGCAGAAAATCATCAATCTGCTCATCATCTTGGAAAACTTGCCAATATCTCTGATTATCTAGAACGGTTGGACGATGCTTGACATGGATTTTGAATTTATTGTTGGAGTTCATTGGGATCTTCAAACTACTTGCTGCCTTAGCAAGAGCATCAGAGATGCTATTTTGTATACGAGGCACACATGTCAAGGTGTATTCTGAAAATAGTTTTAAGATGTCTAGAACTGCATTACGGTAAGCCCGTTTCCGAGGATTCTTTGCTTGATATTGGCCTCTGACCTGCTTAATCACCAATTCGGAGTTGCCATATACTGAAATCCTCTTAGAATTAAGCTTTCTTAGAATTTTTAGGCCAACAATCAGAGCTTCATACTCAGCTTCATTATTTGAACAATCAAAAGCTAACTTGTAAGAGCATACCCGCATGTTACTAGGCACTTTGTTTGGGGCGAAGAAAGGACTACATACCCAAATACTAATTCCAGCGCCATCATTTCCCACTGCTCCATCAAAATCCATGGTCCACAAACCTTCTTCCTCTTCTTGTAAGTGCTGGAAATCTTTTTGCTGCGCTTTTTCTGCTTGTTGTCCATTACTTTCAGCTGATCGCTCAACGGTGTTCTTCTGTTCTTGTTCTTCTTTCTTTAAAACTCCTCTAAATTTTTTTTTTATTTCTGGAATATCATCTGCTTCTACTAACTGACTATCGATATCATTGAAACTATCAGAATACAAAACAAAAGACTCTAAATCTATATGTACATAATTAATCGGATGATTTATTGGTTTCTCCTTGCTTGTAATCATGTATTTCATTTTCTGTTCCCGATGCAATTTCCTCATTTGGCCAAACACCGAAATTGTTGCATAGGAGAAATCTAATTGTAGTTTCCCTTTCAATTTTGCTACCCAAGACCTGGAAAGCAGCATGCCAAACATGGGAGGAATATCTGCTACAACAACATCCATCAAAACATTCTTCATTGGGAGTTGATCCAGACTGACAACCAAGTCTTTGATGAACCCGATACATATTACTCTGCTGGAATCAAATGAATAGAGATCATGGTATTGTTGCGTGATGTCCAAACCCAACTTATCCATGATAGCCTTGGGCATGAGATTGTGAGAAGCTCTGGAATCGAACATGGCATTATGTAATACAAAATCATGCAATTTTAAACCGATATAAAAAGGTGGCACATCACTATCAGGAGACTCATCGTTTGATGCTGGCCCAAAAATCATTTCAGGTTGATCATCTTCGACATTCACCATGTCAGACATTGGGTCCAAATTCAAATTTTTAGATACTTGCCCTCTATAACTATTGTCCCTCATTATTTCAGTCAAGGGAATGGATAATTTCAATTTAGAAATCTCATTCTCTAAATTAAAAGTAGGAATCTTTTCTGCCTCTTTGACTGGGATTTCTTTCCTTTCCTTTTCTTTCGATGCAATTGGTTGATTTGATTATTCTACTGATGGTGATTTGCTGCTATCCAGACCAACCACCTCCTTTCCTTTCCTTTGTTTAACTGATGAATCATTGTTTTATGTCTCAACGTCATTCCTCTTCTGAATTGGTTTAACCGCCACATCTTTGTTTCTAAGTGAATATCGTTGTTGCTGGGTGGATAGAGCATTCATATAGCCTCTTTGGTACTCATCTGATTCTTCCTCTAGAACGGTGTCATTGGCTAGAATGAAATCTCCATCTTTGTGTACAGCTAAGCTTTCTGCATACTCCTCATCCTCAGTAATATAATTAGGCAAATCATCAGGAGTAAAGAGGTGGTTTTCCTCACCTATTATATTCCCATCCTCATTTGACTATGGTCAATTCACAAAATTTTGCTGCAAAGGTGGCTGTACTGGTTGTTGTGCTGTCTGCTCTTGGGCTCGCTAATCTGTCTACCTTATTCCATATTATGGTTGTTGTTGGCCATGGAAGTTAGGATTTCTAACTTGTGGCTCCGGTTTGTCAGGTTTCACCCTTTCAAGCATCTTCTCTACCTTCCGGAGTAGTTGATCTACCGAGGAAGATTCTTCTTTTACGGTGACCTTCTTTTCTGCCTTTGCTCGAGCCCTCTTGGTCAGCAGATTTGCTTCAACGTTGACCGCTATCTTCTGCATGTCTTCCATTGTGTCCAGTTCTCTCTCTCTTAATTGATAAGCCATGTCAGCATCAAAACCATCCAGAAATTTCACCATGGCTAGCCCCACAGGTGGCCTTAAATGATCGAGAATTTCATTATAAACAGAATTGAATCTAATGAAATAGTCTTGGACCAACTCACTAGCATTTTGTTTGATTTGCTCATATTTATCCAGAATTTGAAGTGGATTCTTTTTCACTTCCCATCGATTTAAAAATTATCTTTGTAGGTTGGCCAAGGTAGCGATACGTGCAGCCGGAAAACCTCTGAACCATTTCCTCACTTCACCTGCAAATGTCTGTATAAAGAGTCTCATTGCCACATTCTCTACATTGATCTCGTGAAGTTCATAGAAATCTACCATTATGTCCACATGTTGCTGAGCAGTAATGCTGTTAGGAGTGCCATCAAAAAACGGGATTTTGCTTTGATAATCTGCAGGCATATCATCTAAAACTTGAGGCAGAACAAGAAGTGCAAAACAAGCAGCCATCACTCTTCATGGGTTTGGCCTTGGAGGTGTTGGAGGACTGTGTGCAGTTTGTAGGGGGCTAGCAATTGGATTTTGAAGCTATGCTACAATGTAGTTATCAATTGAACAGTTAGCCCTTTATGTTTCCAAGTCTACGAGAAACTGCGGATTGGGGACAGTAGATTCAACCGCCCTTTTGGATTTGATCTCAAACAACGATATTTCAAATTTCTCATCAAAATCTAGCTCTTCACGATATTCAAAAATGTCAAGGCATGAATGGGATTTGAACACGGGAGATATAGAGCTCTCTTGACGACGAAGTCTTGCAATCAAATTGGGATTCTCGTAGATGTGCAGAGGATTTGGATTTGGATTAGCTCTGTTATATCTTCTAGAAGCCAGCATGCTATTAAGAAAAATCAAAGGACACGACCAACTCACTCAGCCTATCAAATTCTAAACTTATCATTCGGAAGCTTAGAATTATGAAGAAGTAAGGGGAGTAATTTCGTTCCCCAGTATGGTCGCCACTATGTTAGCACCTAAATCTTCCTTATGCTGAAGGAAGGCAACATTCAGGGTAACCACAAACCATGCTCAGTCTGGTAGCTAGCCCTACAAGAACAGGAGAGGGCTCTCTCCGTGTCAACGCTCAGTGAATAAATAAACGATATGGTCTGAGGTTACTTACAGTGAATATTGATTTTAGGCTAGGTAAATAAATATGGGAACAAGGAGAAATTTTTATTAAATGACTGAGTTTCTAGGATGTATGGGACCAACAAACAACAATGAGCAGAGATTTAACACAAAGGCACAGATTACTTTGTGAGGCAAGACAGGCGGAAAGTCTAGTAATTAAATTTTAAATAATGTGGAATGGAAAGATTGTTTAGGAGGGTGAAAAGGGCATAAACACATGAATCCTTTTCAATAGAAGAAGAACACAGAACATGAAACTTTCCCACAGGCAGAGCATTAAACATGAATTCTACCTCACCTTACTTAGAAACTTTCACTGGAAATGAATATGAATGAACTGTGAAACATAACAAAATACATATGAAACATAAAGAGAACACATTTTCTACACTCACACCACAACAATCTGATGAAACAGAGCTGTTGCCTTTCATTAATCCTCTGTCAAAATATACAATGAAGAACTGAGTTTCTCTCCCACAGTCTCCCAGAAATTACAACCAAACCTTTGCAAATGGTTTGGCATACAATAAATAGACTATGCCATGGGGAAATAGAACGACCAAGAGTTGGTGAGTTTTTTGAATCATTACAAAGTGGAAGTGGAAAGCCAACCATTAGTTGTAGGTGCAGTGTTACAAAAATGACAAATGGTTTCGGTGATTTCTCGCCTTCTTTTGCCACTTGGATAGAAGCCAACCTTTAGTGAAACTATTCTTTAAACTTTACCTTAACTGCCGAAACAAGTGTAGTGTAAATGAGTGGGCCAACTTGGAGAAGGTCGCTAATCGAAATGTCGCGAAGGGGAAGTGATTTTGGCCTTTTTGTCTATATGCACCGCGCCCAAATCTATATGCACTGTGTCACTTTGGAGGCCATTTTTAGGTACCTTCTGGAGTCCACATTGTGTGCAAGTGTGCTTGTTGGAAAGCCTAGCCTATCTACTTTCCAACCCAAGTCTAATTTCTAAATTTGGTGCTCATTTGCCCCTCCAAAACTTCATTCTCCCAAGACTGCTTCCTCTGGGTCAAAATAGGGGCAGAGAGGTCATTTTTTGAGTTTTTTTGACCTCTTGGGGACTCAAAACTTGCCCAAACGTCTTGGCCATGCACCAAAAGTCATGATTTTTCATGCTAAATCCAAAAATACAAACCATTTGTGATTTGGAGCTCCCAACCCTAAGCGCTGCACCAGTGGCGCAGTGCATAGGGAGAAAAGTGCTGTGTTGTGCCCAAAAATTTGTCATGTGACCAAAATTGCCCCAAAGTTTCTAAAATTTGGGCTGAAGGTTCTCTATGAGGTGCTATGTTGGGCCATAATGGCTTTAGCCAAGATTCAATGATGATCTTTCTCTTTTTGCCTCTTTTCCCTCTTTGTCGCTTTGCTCAATTTTGCCTTCAAACTCCTTATCTGAGGCTTTGAAATCGTGTTTCATGCCCAATAGTGATAAACCATCTTCCTCAATATGGTTTTGTCTTTGTCAGCTTTCTCTAGCAGTTTCTTGAGGTGGATGTTGATACGCTCGAGCGAAGACTCTTGGTCATTGTTAATCTCTTGCTTTAATGGAGTGAGCTCAATCCTCCTACGTTGGGTAGCTTGGAGATTCTCGCAGATGTTTTGTAGCTCCATGATCTCATGCTAGTCTTCGAGCTATTTGTTCATCTGCTCCAAATACCTAATAATCCACTTAGCCCTCCCCAAATTGAGAGACAAGGCTTGGATCTTCGTTTAATGCTCTTGGATGGTCCTCCTAAGTTTGGCACTCTCAACATCTGTACCGTCATCATGAATGAGGATGAAATCGGCCTCTCGTTCACCTGATGGCCCCTCATCATGCATGGGCCTCTTGCCCCTGTCCTGTACCTGTGTTGCTGATGTTAGAAGTGAGCCCCCTTCCACCCCGGGTGGAGATAACACTCACTTTGTTGCTACAAATAAATTTCTATTGCCTCTCTGATAGGTGATGAATATTGGCATAGTAGTGGTCTCATGGTGCTCATACTGATGAGAAGGAACACCTATCTCATGTCCACCCTTTGATAATACCTGTGAAGTGCTGAAGAGGTCACGGGAGATGAAGTCATCCCAAGTAATGCCCTCCAATCCCAACTGTTGAACCACCAAAATCTTAATCAGAGCAAAATGATAAACATTGTTGAGTTGTAGCTGAGGGGTCTTGTGCTGCATGAAGGTGTTCATCCTCTCTATGTTCCTGCAAATGAAATATGGGATGTTCATCATCTGTACCCTGGTAAAGTGCATGAGCAACCTGATGTGTAGGCATACAGGAAAGAGAACCTCTCGTTACAGCTGAAATACTTCATGATCAACTTCATGAGTGGAGCATATTCATCTTTCAAATATCTGAATGGAAAGATTCTTTGGAGTTGCCTCAAGAAACTGGCCTTAATGTAAGGTTCATAGTGTTGCCTATCAACCTTTTGTTTCTTGTGCCATGGCTCTCCAACATTCGTTATGTCGATTGCTAATGAGACAGTTTCAGGTGTCAGTGTGAAGGTGACCCCTGCCAAGATAGAGTGACCTCCATGTAGGTGAAGCACAAAAAGACGGGCCAACTCATGATGAACTCGAACATTAGCCACCCTTTGACAAAACTCAAAACATGATAGATGCTGGAAACATGACATAGCAAGAGGGCAGGCCTCTAATTCTGTGAGGGTGGTTAGCTCATCCCTAACATGTTTACCACTTTTATGATGTCTCTGGGGAGCCTGTTATTCCGAGGATGAATCACTTTGGCTTTCCATCTCATACTCCGATGAATGCTCAAATGCCATGACTGTTGTATATGGACTATGCTTGGGTGGCCTTTGATGATGGTATGAAACTGTGTGTTGATATGATCTCTGCCACCAAGGGGAACAATGCAAAAAGGGAGTGTTAGGAAGGGGAATAATATGATGGGAATAGGGGTTATGGGGGGAAATTTTGTTCAGGGATATGTAGGAGGGTTTGGGGATTTTATAAGTTATTGTTTTGGGGTGTTATGTTGACAAATGAGTGGAAGGGATAGGGACTAGGGGTTTAGTATTGTTTTAGGCTAGGGAAAATAGGGAAAAATGGGATAGGGGGAAAGATGAAAGGGAGGAGGAGCCTTGGCATCAACACCGCAAGTTTGCAACCCTAGAAACAATGGTTCTGATGTTTTCAAGTGATAAGGTTTAGGCATTTTTTTATTGCAATTATAAACGGCCATAACCATCATCCTATCCATAAAATTTGATGGACAAGCCAAGATATAGACCCTACCTGGAAATTCGAAGGAATTCCAAATGATTTGTGGCAAATTTGGAATAATTTCAGGCCTTTGTGGGTGTGCGCCGCGCAACAAACCCAGTGCGCGATGCTTTATGTGTGCATCGTGCCCGTGTATATCCACCACTGCTGGGTTGCGCTCTATGCGCCGCACTCTCTATGTGCGTCGTGCCCCTCTGTGTGTGCACCACACTCCTGAAAACGACTCCAAACTCACCCCAAATGCGTGCTTGCACTCTCAATCACTTTGCTATGTTTCTTTATAACCTTGGGGTGCACAATGACTTTGTTACTTGTGGAAAATTCTATATAAAGACCTTGAAGTCATGGGTTTGATTTTTGTTTCTTTAAAACCCACTTAGTTAATGTTTTGGTTTTGAAAATTTTGCCCTCATTTAATGAAACTCTGTATTTCACTTTTCCCTTCGAATTTTTACCTAAAATGATGAAATGTTTTGGCACTTTTTGCAAGGGTCATTGACATGGAATTTGGCTAAGGAAACCATGACTGTGCCTGAAGAGATCAACCAGATTTTTTTTTTTTGAAATTTATCCCAAATGACACATTGTTTGAATTTTCTTCAAAACAGAGTTTTGAAGAACATTCGTAATATGTCAACATGACGATGAAAGTCTTTGAATCACAACTTTGTAAGGGCCTCCCTTAGGCCTGCATGGATTTATTGGACATGGTTGAAGACAAAATTGACTAATCCCTAGACCTAATGACGGAAAATCACTCTCATCCATTAGAAGATCGAACATTAACTGTCATGGACTTTAGTGAAAATTGACAAAAGACCTAAGCCAGTAGGTGCCAGACATGAGGGGAAATGACTAGCATGACCTTTTCCGTCAGATTACGGCATGCCCCTAGTGGAATGAAGCTGAGTGAATGGAGCGGGACTCCTAAAAATGAAATTTCATTGATAATATTAATAATATTAATTAATATTTGAGGTTCAGAATTTGGATATTCCATTGTCTTTATTTTCAGCACAAAGTTCGAGAGGCTTGAAATCATCAAACACTCGCATAACCTCAATAGGGACAGACACTTGGAAGATAGGAGAAATTGGATTTCCCTTCTCAAACCCAGTGAATAGGAGGTTCCCTCAGTCACATTGACCTTATCATTTTTCGTCGCACCTGTCCTCTTCACCCTTAACCTCAGTTTCAATCCCCTCTCCCCTCAAGTTTTCTTTTTTGCCTTGTCATACCCCCCATCTTGGAGTTTTATTGAACCTCCCTTCTTCGACCATATCATAAGAGAAACATGTTTCCCCTCTCATAACCTTAATAAAATAAAGTATAATTTCAAACATTAAGTAAGGAAGTAATTCATTTATAATATGGCAGCAATATGAGGTATAATTAAAATTCAATGTAGAACACATTAGCAATAAGTCAAGTGCATAAAAAACGAGCAGCATATTAGTATTATAACATATTAACACTACTCTATAATCATAACATTAAAATTATAAATTAATTAGTATAAAATAAATCAACTCTATTTTAAACAATATTAGGATTCATTTTAATAAATACTTTAGAGACAAGCCAATAACATAATTGGAAATAAATCTAAAACCTATAAGCATTATAGCAATATTTTAACACTTTACGTATAATTGAATAAACCACTGTAATTTAATTAAAATATAATTAAATTTCAACAAATTAACTTTGTATTAAACAATATGGATTGACTTTATTAAATTAACTACAGAATTTTAATTAGAATATAATTTCAATAGATTTACTTTATATCAAACATTTCAATAAATTGACTCTATATAAAACAATATTAGGACTCATTTCAATAAGTTACCTTAGAAACTAACCAATAACATAAACATAAATAAATATAAAACCTATAGGCATTATAGTAATAATTTAAGACTTTGACCATAATTAAATAAACTATTGTAACTTAATTAGAATATAATAAAAATAAAAATTAAAGAAACTAATCTTACAAAAAGGCATAAAGGTAGGATACAGAATTATTATAAGCATTACAAATATATTTGTTGGACACCTAATCCTCAATGGGTTAGTGTGGAAGTTGAATAGAAAAAGTAGTCCAAGAGACCTTGGGATGTGAAACCCAACGGTCACAACAATGTACTATAAATGTATATCAGTTGTTAATAAAATTGTATTGTCATGTTTTATCTTTCATATTGTTCTTGTTGCCCATGTGTGTTTAACATGGTATTAGAGCAGGCGAATTCTAGCCCTGCTCATATTTGAGTCACTGTTTGCTTGTGGCCTTTTGTTGTGTTTCTCTCACCAGACCTATGCATTGACCATTAATGTTATGTGGGTCGTGAACTCTTAGTGATATTGCTGGTTGATTAATTCATGTGCTGGTGTTTAATTCGTTGTATATATATTTGTGCTGGCATATGTATAATTTTTGGTACGTTGAATGAATACCACAATGTGTGCGTTAAAAGTCCTGGCGCGTTGGCTCTGCCATCTCCGACATTCCTGACCTCCGAAACCTGCAGGTCCCTATTTTTGGTCTCTGGCTAGCCCGTCTGTCCATAAACATTTGTTGTTCATAAACGTGTGCTCTCTGTGTGCCATTACCTGAGCTCTATGTCCATAAATGCTCCATTTAAAAGTGTTGCTCCAGACAAAACCTGTGTACATAAAATTATCATTTTCAATCTTCTTTTCATATCTGCAAGAACTGAATAATCATTACAGGTTTTACATTACAAGCTTATTGACTTATGTGTCATTGTTTCTGCTGAAAGATTCTTTTGTTCATCGCTGAAAGACATACCACAATCGAATATCCAGAAATTCATCAATTTCAATGATTGTTGTACTGTCCATTTCCCATGTTGGTCGAGACTTGCCTTTAATTCTTTGTTTCAAATAAATAAGTCATGAAGAAGGGCTCGATCCTATATTATGAAGAGCAAAAACTTGGTCGTTGCTAGTGGTGAATGCACTAATAATTGCTACATTGGTCGGGGTCATGAGGATGTTTATCCTAGAGGTCGACAGACAAGGCTATGTCTCTCCATAAAGGAGCCATGGCATATATATTATATTTGAATGTTGCGCTGACATGATTGGTTTGTTGAATGCCATAAATATGGAATACAAAAGTTTGAAGACAGTGCATTGAAGAGATCAGAGTATGGTGGAATGTTGTTTCTCGTTCAAATTGGCGCATGGTATCTTGCGTTAATGGACATTGTTGCATGATGCTCCTCGAAAACGTCTCTATATGTAGTAGTCAAAATATCTCCCGTTATCTATGAATTATTATCATCGAATTCATCTGAGTTGCATTTCTTGCAGTTGCCTGTATATTGCATGTTGGTGGAATTATAGTGATGTGTTCAACCATTGACTGCAACAGTTCATTATTGTCCTCCCTTTGCTCATTGTTGGCACGTGTTTGGTTGTAACGTCTCTCTGCTTTTACAAAAGAAGAACGTTTTGGTGTCTGAACGTTTTATGAATGCCCAAAAGAACGTTTTGGTGTTAGAATGTTTGATGAACGCCCAGCTCCAACATAGCTCCCACATATTATTTGCATTATACCGCTTGGTATTTCGTACTGTTACACTGCCCATATATTCGTTGGTGCCAAATTTTGAGAAGCCTTCCTACTATTACGTTGCCCACATATTCATTGGTGCCAGATTTTGACAAGCCTTCCTACTGTTACGCTGCCCACATATTCATTGTTGCCAGATTCTGACAAGCCTTCCTATTGTTACACTGCTCTCATTTCCTACATTGAATGGATGCAGTGAATAGGTGGTTCGTTGGAACTGTGATAGTGTGTAGAGAAGTGTGCATATTAGCGTTGAAGGACTGTTAGCCAAGCCATGGTTGAAGATTGAAAATTTAGTAACTGGTATGCAGAAAATGCATTGAGTTCTATGCTTGTAAATTTTTTAACATAACTCCTGTGTGAAGGACAACTCCGTGCTTGAAGAAGGCCATTAGAGCCCATCTACTCCATGGTGGTGGCAGTGGAAACATTTGGAGGAGTCGAGTAAAGAAGCCGCGGTGGGTCCAGGCCTCTCTCGTCAGAAGAGTGTGATCGTCTCACGAGGTGGTGGTGGCTCTATCTTGCAAAGAACATTCAATTTTGCAGCATCCGACAGGGATTCATTTCCAGGCCTTTTGGTATCAACGAGATTGCCAAAACTGAGAGAGTTTCATTTACTTGATTGGTTAAAATAGCTGTCGGGAAACGAGCCATGGTCTCCATTCCTCAACGTGATATATTTCCATACAACGTGGAGGTCCAACTAGGAGTCGAACCCTAGTTGTTGGATTCAAAGTCCAGTGTGCTAACCACTACAGGTGGTATATTTCCATACAATGGTCTCCATACCACAGCTTGATATTTCATGTTGTTGGCTTGACGTGTGAAAGGATTGGGCATCCCATGCCGTATGCCAAATGTACTTGCCCGCTTCCATTCCAAAAAATTGCACTGTGGTGATAATTGGGAGACGGCTTGCCTCCTTGTGCTATTTCTCTCTACATCTTCGATTCTGGAACCAGACTTTGATTTGCTTCATGATGTTGGTATTTCGGAGAAGTTAAGTGACAACTTCAGGATCCTTGATTGGCTTTTCTATTTGGTGTTCCACGGGAGAAGCTACTGAATGAGTTGGATTGGTGGTTTTAAAGTATCCATTTCCTATTCCATCTAGAACACAATCAGGTCCAAAAGTATACATTTGGTGCTTTGAGCTTTGTATTTCCTTTTCAACAAATGTATCTGGCTGAAACTCCTTAAGCATATGGCCCTCTCAAGTGTTTTCAGGATCATTTCCAACTTCTTTTGTAGTTTCATCAACTGTTTCCGACTTTTCACCATACACGGCTGCATGTTCAGATTTAGTTTCAACTGAAGTGACTGCAGTTTCAACAGTTTCATTTTGTACCAAGGGCCAAGATGTATTCATGACCACAATTTCAATATTTTGATTTTGTAACTTGGAGGGACAAGATATATCAGTGCTTGCAGTTTCAGCAATTTGATTTTGTACGTTAGAGGGGCAAGATGTATTGATGACTGTTGTTTCCACATTTATATTTTGTACGTTAGTGGGGTACAATGTATCGACTGCAGTGCCAACATTTTGATTTTGTTCCTTGAAAAGGAAGGATGTATTTTCAGTATTTTGATTTTGTACAGTGGAGGAGCATGATGTATTAGTTGGTGTTGTTATGGTATTTTCATGTCGTACCTTTGACAGGAAAGACAATAATTGCGAAAATTCCATGAAGATGAAAATAATTTGTTCACATATATCTTTGATATTTCTTGTGAATTTGCATTGAGATAGCTTTGAAGATAAATTATTCTACCTAATGGAGTATTAAAGTATATAGAATTTATTACCTTATTCCAAAAGTTGTATGATTTTACCATTCATCCAAAACTTGGTGCAAATCGAAAGAGGAGCCACTTCTAATATCTTTGAAAAATGTTAAAATAAGTGTATTTACCAGAGTTTGATTTGTTGATAAAATGGGAAGACTTTATGGAGTATTACAGTTATTGAACACACTAATACATTCTAGTGTCGAAAACATAGTCAACATCAACAAAGACACACTCTGTGACATTCAGAGTTGCCTGCGTACTGCACAGGAAAAGATCGATTTTTTGCAGCTTTAATCACAGCTACAGCAAGAAGAGCTACATCAAAATAGACATCATTTTGAACCTGTTTTTTTCAGAACATTGGGACAACCACCCATTAGTAGCAAGTCAATAGTGTTACACTTCATTCAAATAGAGCAACAATTGTACATGCAGATGCAAAAACTTAGTCTGCACTTCCCAAGCCCATCATCAGACCTTGGGAACAGCTTGTCCACAACAAGCACAGAACTGGTCTTTGATATGACAAGGATTTGTCCTTTCATATTCTAGACTACTCAAAGCCCATTCAGTTTCAGAGTGCTGGATTCATTCATGATAGTTCACCTGCTACTCATGATAGTTCACCTCCAACTGCTCCAGACTCTGCCTCTCTTCCACAACAATAACAACAACAACAGATTCTGAAATGCCAACACTATGACCGAGTTGGCCATCTAAAATATCATTGTTTTGATCTTCATACATGTAAGCACTGTCATAAAACTAGTCATTCTTCAAAGAGATGCTTCAAAAGCAAACGTCCTGCAAGAACAAAGATTCATCTTGGATGGATCGCTTCTTGGAAAATGGCATCAACAGCCAAGAAGATATTCCAAACACATGTCAGAACTTGTTCTAGAGTATTGAACAGTCTTGCAGTTGATTTTTCTCCATCTTCTCACCATGTATCTGACAAGGGGGAAATCATGGTCATCTACAAGCTTCAAAGTCACATCAAGCGAGCCTGAGCCACAACCTGCCATACCAGATTCAGAGTTGTAGCCAGAAGCAAATATGCCCTTGAACATGCCTTCAGTTGTCAATCTAGGACACTTCCTCTAGCAGAAGACTTCAACTTCTTGCCAGCTTCGCTAGAATTCCAAGAACAAAATTGAGAACACATCCTCTAACTGAAGACTCCATCTTCTTGCCAGTTTTTGAAGAGTTCCAGGAATTGCATTAAGCATTCCAGAGTTGTTGGTCATCCTTAAACCATCACAGTTTGAGACTTCCCTTTTCAGGTTGAAGTTCTCCATTTTATGCGGGGTGAGACCTCCCTTTATTGGTTGAAGGTTTCCCTCTTCAAAACAATAGGAGCACTTCTTCTAGCGTAAGACTTTAGCTTCTTGCTAGTTTTGGAAGAGTTTCAGGAACTGCATTAAGCGTTCTAGTGTTGGTGGTCATCCTTAAACCACCGCCCTTTATACCAACATTACAGAGAGCACATTCAGCCTAGTGCTGCCATGCATTTTTGCATATTTTGTATTACAGATCTCTTCTTGGACTCATACATAACCCTTCGGATTAAGGGGGGAATGTTGGACACCTAATCCTCAATGGGTTAGTGTGGAAACTAAATAGACAAAGTAGTCCAAGAGACCTTGGGATGTGAAACCCAACAGTCACAACAATGTACTATAAATGTATATCAGTGGTTAATAAAATTGTATTGTCATGTTTTATGTTTCATATTGTTCTTGTTGCCCATGTGTGTTTAACAATATTAATATGTTAACAAATCATTATTATAACAAAGTAAATAATAGATAAATTTACAAAATAATTTATGAAGAAGATAATAATAAATAATTAAAATAAAATAAAATAAACAATATTGAAGTAGTCTACTTTACCTTACAACTCCTTGAAAATATTTATAACTCATGTTTGCCTTCTTTGTTAATGAGTCCTAATGATGAGTCTTGTTCTAGACTTGAAATGTAGACAACACAAAATGAAGACTTGGGAATATCTGAATTATGAACCTCAAAAGCAACACCACAAAAAACTGCAAACCATCATTGATTAATATTAATAATATGAATAATAATTATTATTTAATAACAAAATAACATTTTTAAAATAATTATAAATAATGATTAACTAAAAATAAT
Source organism: Pinus taeda (assembly GCA_000404065.3). Classification (NCBI taxonomy): domain Eukaryota; kingdom Viridiplantae; phylum Streptophyta; class Pinopsida; order Pinales; family Pinaceae; genus Pinus; species Pinus taeda. The sequence continues at coordinate 157,313 of APFE030730805.1, forward strand.
TAAATATTAAATATTAATTATAAATAAACAAAATTATTGTTAATTAAAAATATATTATAATATTTCCAAAATAAGTATTGTTATTACTAAATAAATATTATTGTTAACATTATTATTCTTAATCAATATTATTACTATTATCAATTAAGATAATTATTAAAAAGGGAATAATATTAAGTAATTTAATGTTCAATAATATTGAATATTAAGTAATTAAATAATATTAAATAATAATATTAACAACAATATTTTTATTAATTGATGCATGACCATTTTTCTCTCGAGCCAAAACCAACATATAAGTCAAGCCTGGGTCTTGACATTTGTCCAAATGTGACTTGTTATTCTAAATATTTATTTTCCTATGTTTTAAGAGGTAGTTTGGAAATAAAAGAGTAAATCGCATATGTAATCAAATTTGGACCATAGTGGTAGAATTAGAATAGGATTTTAGGAGTCTTGTTGAGCCATTTTAGGATCTATAGAAATCCTAGGAGATCTTAAAATATTTTTGATTCTGGAGAAGATTTTAGGAGTATTATTTGGATTTGAACTAAGTAGAGGTTCAAGAGTTTATTTGTATATGAATTATAATTCTTGAAGGCATGTAGAGAGGAGAGGAGAGGTAAGTGTATGAGAGTGTGATGATATAGATATGAGGCCAATTTAATGTAGAAAATGAGGCCAACTATTGCATATACAAATTGATTAATGAAAGGAAGTTTTTTTCCATTGTCTCTAATTATTGAATTCTAGTTTGTATGCCTATCTCGCATCACAATAGGTTGTCTGAGGATTTTTTGTTTTATTATTTTTACTCTTTGAAGGGGATTCAACGAATGCATTGATGGTTTCAGCACATGACTCACTATTGAATGTGATAAAAGGGGAATCGAGCATGGGGAAAACATGGATCAGTGGTTGGCAAAAGTGCCTTACAAGAAGCATGAGTGTAATTTCTCACTATTTTTTCCATCCCAGTTGTAGAGGCGTTGACTAGTGCCATCGATTGTTTGAATAAGGATTGAAACATTGTTTGCAGAGGACATAGGATCATATCAGTCTTAGAGGATTAGAAGTTGTACCACAATTTGAATCTATCCTCTGAGTGTGTGCGGAGAGACGGTATAGACTGCAATGCGCCATGGTTGGACTACTAAAATCATTAAAGGGGAATAGCTGAAACGGAATCACTCCACTACGAGCAAAGTTCTAGTGTTTTATTTGTCATTTCTGAAATCCTATCATCTTTGCCAAAATATGAGGAACGAGGGTTTTTTCAAGCTCTTTCTACCATGAATCCTTCATCATAGAATGAATTATATAGAGGCATAATAATTGAAATCGATTCTTGATACCATGAGCTTTGAAACATGCATCTCCATATTTGTCTATTGAATATTTCTAGCTCTCGTTACTCAATAATTCTGAGCATTATATTGACCTCAAAGATCACTCTTTTAATATAAGAAGTGGCTACTTAGATTGTACATTGCCCATCATAAAATAGAAAGGAGGCAGTGTACGATTTTGTGTTCGCATGCCTTAGTAGCAAACTTAGAAGCACCATTACATAAGAAGACCAAGATTTGTTTTGGACTTCTATGATATTTATCTTTAGATTAGGAGGCTCTACTAGTTTCTTCTCTTAAATTTGTGATCCTAGATCTAAAGCTTCACTAAAGAAATGATAGCTAAAGACCTTTGCACATGAGAGAAACCTTGTCTAGCGAATCCTTGACAATTTGTTGATGTTGTAAGACTAACGCTGATTGCATGACATTGACTTATGTGTGACTGTAACAATGATATAAGTGATCATCCTATTGATTAGCTGTATGACAATGATAAATATATATAGAATCAAATCCTAGGATTGAGGAGGCTCAGTATTAGGTCCGCATTAATTTGTGTTTTGCAGCGATATGGCTACATCATTTTTTATCATAGCAGAAGGGGTTATGTGTGCAATGGAAGAATGTTTGAGTATGATGAGAATTGGAAATCATTTGGCTTTATATTTTGTGCATGTACAAGTTAAGGAAGGTGATAACACACATCAGTTGAGAGAAAGGAGCTATTGAAATTGAAACAGGAATTTCATATGATGTTGGAGGTTACTTTTCGAAGACTTTTAAGAGGATTTGATGTTGATGTCCTCAGTTGTGATAGTTTAGAACCTTACTGAGCATCATTAGCAGTACTATAGGTAGTGTACAAAAAAATATTGGAGGAAGTGGATTTGTTCTTACAAGGTGATCATAGCTGGTAGATTGCGATTGTTTTCTACTTTGGTAGTAGAACTGGAGAATAGAGCCTGGAAACTATAACATAAAGACAAATGAGGAATAATTCTAAAAATGTGTCTGATGATTTTATGTTGCATACAAGTGGCAACAACTATATATTGAAAGAGGATGCAATGGAAGCATTGTGGTTCAGAACTTGAGAGATTTTTAGATATGACAGTGGATTATGGCTTATAAGCATGACACAAGAGAAGTTTGCAGAGAACAAGCCAACCAAGCAGCAGATTCATTAAAGGGGTATGAAAGTTTTTGTAAATATTAGTAGCAATTGAATAAGTGAAAAATTGCGCACAAAACTACAACAATAAGACTGTAGGAAGAACTTTTGGAAGTTCTTGGAGTGTAGTAGGACTTTATTCCAACCAAGGCTTGGAATAGACATGAACAAAAGAATATTTAAAATAAGTGAGTACATCAATGAGAGAGGAGAGCATGAGTGCTCAATAAAAGTTCTGAGAAGGAGAGGACTTGGAAACCAAGCAGAGGAGAAGCTTGGTGAGAGATCAACTCAGTAGTAAGTTCATTGGTTGCAGGTGCAGAAGAACACATAGAGGAGGAACTTTACAACAAGGAAGTAGTTATTTTCCAACCAAGGTTTGACAAAGAAAAGAAGATTTAGGAGAAGGTAAGCTCAAACCAAGGTTCTGGAAAGAATCTTTGAATTTTCCAACAGTACAAGTCCAAAGGAGATGGATTAATGAGGTAATTATAGTAGGTTGGAATAGAATTGCTATTCCATAGGTTTAGTGAACAAGGAAAAGTTCACAGACAATAAAATATGACTATGGAAAAACATGTGGAAGGCTCAGAAGAAGGATACAAGATGAAGAAGAAGGGTGATAAAGAAATCTACAGGAAACAGACGAGTCAAGAGGAGCTTGACAAGGAGATTACTAAGTTAAAAGAACAACTCAATGTGTTAATGATGCTGCTAGAGGAAAATCAATGACAAGGTTGGGTCTTAAGGAAAAAGACAGTGAAGTGGCCTAAGTTACAGAAAAGGCTACAACAGAGGCAAGTGAATTGGCTGGTGGAAAAACTCAGAGAAGCTGAGTTGGAAATGGATGTTTCCATTTGTGAAGTAAAATAAGGTGAAGTTCTAGGTGAAGATGAAGAATGGAGATCAACTAAAGATCGCATGAACTATTGGGATACTTCAAAGAAGCATGAGGAAATGTGGACAAAGGTAGCAGAAAAGGCTATAAATCCTTATATTTTTTAATCTAATAATTTTAATGTGTTTGAAGGCTTTGCAGAGGATGGGCAGTCTTTTGAAGACGTCATAAAAGTTGATTAAAGTCTAGAAGAAAAGAAGTATGAAGAGTACCTCTTAGAAGATAAAGATTCTGAAGCAAAGTATGATGGAGGATGCCTCTGGAATGAGGAAAACATTGACTTGTTGTAGCAGAAAGAACTTATTGATATTTGGAGTTGTTACAAAATGGGGACAATTTCCTGTGGAAGAAGGAGATGAAGTTCAACTTGAAGAGTTCATATGTGAAACATCAGTTGGGGCTGTTGAGCCTCATATTTTTCCAACTGACAATTGTTGTATGAATACAAGGATTATAAGTGCTAAAGAAGGACAATTCTCAAATATTGTTATAGAGCATGTAGTTGATGAAGTATTTATTTTGGAAAGCATAAGGAGAGAGCAAAAACATATTTCTGTGGAGATGACTGAAACATAATTGTCTATGGAGGAAGATCATAGTGATTCACTAAGAAATGATGACTATATAAAGGATGTAGTTAGAAATGAAGAGCATTGTGATAAAATCCTTGAAGAGATTGAATTGTAGGAGAAGTTGCTAGGAGAACACACAAATAACATGACAATAGAAAAGAAGTGGTTACAACAATACCTGATAGTAGAAGAGAGTCTCTAATAGTTATGGTGACAGAAGAATGTTTTAATTTACAAACTAATAGTTTGTTTGCAAGTATAGTGAATAACATTAATGAGTATGATGTTATGATAAAAGATATTGAACATAGGTTGTTTGGAGATGAGATAAATGTTCAGAAGTAACAAGAGGGTAAGGATGTAAGGGTTATAGTAAGAATCTAGCAACTCTAAAGTGAAGGTAACTAGTAGCAGGTTAAAGGTAAACTTGAAGAAGATAACAATTATGAAATTTTTATAAAAGAAGAATTTCAGTTACAAATGTATAATATTTGTGAGCTGGAGGATGAGCTGGATAAAGAAATTGACAGGCGATGGAAATTAATGGTAAGGAATTTCAAAGGAATGCACAACAAGAAAAAGCTAAAATTCTACTTGTTAGAGTTATTGACTCAGAAGAATGATGTAGGAAAAGAAAAAATAAAGTTGCAGTATAATGTTTGGGACCTTGGACATTTTCATCAGCATATGAAATTACAAGATCAAGAGATCATGAACATTTTCTACTTTGGGAGTCTGATGCAACTGAATTTTTCTCTCGGGCCAAAGCTAGCATATAACTCAAGCCTAGGTCTTGGTATTTCTCCAAATGGGACTTTTCATTGTAAATAATTGTTTTCCTATGCTTTAAGAGGTAGTTTAGAAAGAAGTGAATAAAAATAATATGTAATCGAATTTGGACCATAATGGTAGATTTAGAATGGGATTCTAGGAGTCTTAATGAGTCATTTTATGACCCGTAGAAACCTAATGAGATCTTGAAGAGATTTTGGATCTAGGATGTGATTTTAGGAGTAATGTTTGGATTTGAACTAAATTGAGCTTCAAGAGTTTATTTGTATATGAACTATAAGTCTTGAAGGCATATATAGAGGAGAGGAGAGGTAAGTGTATGAGAGTGTGATGATATATATAGGAGGCCAATTTGATGTAGAAAACTAGGCCAAGTATTTTATATACATATTGATTAATGAAAGAAAAAAAATTTCCATTGTCTCTAACTGTTGAATTACATTTTGTATGCCTATCTCAAATCATAATAGATTGTCTGAGGATTGGTTATTTTATTATTTTTATGCTTTGAAGGGGGTTCAACGAACGCATTAATGTTTTAAGGACAGGGCTCATTGCTGAATGTGATGAAAGGGGTATAAAGCATAGAAAGAAGATAGATTGGTGATTAGCAAAAGTGCCTTACAAGAAACATGAGTGTAATTTCTCACTATTTTTTTGATCCAATTTGTACATGCATCAACTAGTGCCATCGATTATTTGAGGAAGGATTGAAACACTGTTTGTGAGGTCCTAGGGTTGGAAGATTCTCAAAGGATTGGAATTTGTACTGTGATTTGAATCTTCCCTCAGAATGTGTGGAGAGATAGAGTATAGACTAAAATGTGCCAAGATCTGACTGTTGAAATCATTAAAGGGGAACACTGTAGAAGGAATGACTCCAATGTGAGAAAAGTTCTATTGTTCGATTTGTCATTTCTGAAATCCTATCATCTTTGCCAAAATCTGAGTAACGAGAGTTTTTTTCAAGGTATTTCTACCACGAATCCTTCATTAGAGAACGAAGTATAAATAGGTATATAATTGAAATCAATTCCTCATTTTGTGAGCTAAAACTGTTTGAAGCAAACTGTCCATTGAAAAGCGCATCTCAATCTTTTCTTATTGAATACCTATAGCTCTTGTTTCTCAATAAGTCTAAGCATTATATTGACCTCAAAGCTCACTATTTTAATATCACAAATGACTAATCAATGTGTACATTTCCCCTTAGAAAATAGAAAGGAAGCAGCATAAAATTTTGTGTTGTCATGCGTGAGTAGCAAACTTAAAAGCACCATTACTTGAGAAGACCGAGCTTTTCTTTGCGAATCTATGATATTTGAAGGATCTACCAGTTGTTTCTCTTCAAGTTGTGATCCTAGATTTGAAATTTCACCAATAGAATTGATAGCTAAAGACCTTGACACATGACAAAAACCTTGTGCGAATGATCCTAGACAATTTGTTGATGTTGTAAGAGTAACACTAATTGCATGAAATTGACCTATATGTGAATGTAACAATGATAGTCATGAGCATCCTATTGATTGGTTATATGACAATGATAAATACATACATATTGAAATCCCGGGATTGAATAGACTAAGTATTAGGTTTGCATTAGGGATTTGTGGCCATATAGTTGCATCATTAATAATATAAATAATATTAATTTTTTTTTTACTTTTTTTAGGCTGTGGTTCATGGACACCCTCGTTAATAGGTGGCGTTACGTCTATGGAAATATCTGGGGTAATTGACCATAAATGGAATCTAGCCCCACGACCCACTAACAAGGCCTGACCCTAAGGGCCTTGGGGAGATTGGACACTGTGACCTCCCGATGGCAAGGCACTAATTTTGACCAATTGAGCTTAACCTTGGGGCTTCAATAATAATATTAATTATTGAATAAGTAAATAATTTGATTTAATTATTTAATATTATTTAATTATTGAATATTTAATAATTATATAATTTTTAAATGATGAATCTATACACCTGTACACGTGGGGAAAAATTTTAAATAAGAGAGGAATAACTTGGTTATATAGTTTATTTAACCCAACATTTCAAACTTCCAATTGAGTCCATTGTGAGGGGATGCACCAATTGTTTAAGAGCAATTTAATAATGTAACATAGAACTAAACTTATGTATGCATATAGCTTCTGGAAATGATCAATAAGAAATGATTTAGTATTCGGGAAGAATTATAATTTATATTTATTTATTTGTTTATTAATTGAAAATGATTCAAATTATTAGTTGATTTAATTAAAGATGGAGATTCCATTATTACAAATGTTTTATTTGGATTTATTATTTTAGTCTAATGTGATGAATTGATTTTAATATGAAATTATGATTTGATTAGGGTTTTATTAGTTACTAGGGTTGTGTTGAAAAATGAATTTCATTAATGTTTCATTTATTTGTTTAAATGATTTAATATATTGAATGTTAATTTTTAATATTTTGACTTATTTAATATATTCATTCTTAATTACAATCTTATAATATTATTTTAATGGATTTCTTATAAAGCTACAAAATTTAAATTATTAATATCTAAATAGTATGTAAAATTACAAGCTTCAATTATTTCGAAACGTTTATAGAGGTATTATGTTTATTTAATTTATTATTTTTATTACTATTTATTGAAAAATTAAATGAAATACCCTTTAGGATTGCGTCAATAAATTTTGATTCAATTTTTTTATATTATATTTGAATTGTATGCTTATTTTGTTAATAATAAGATTGGGTTTTAAATAGTTAATTAGGGTTGTTTGAAATATGAATTTTAATTAATGTTTTATTTTTTCACATTTGGCTTATTTAATATATTAATTATTAATTACGATCTTTCATTTTTTAATTTGACTAATTTAATATATTTATTCTTCATTACAATCTTTTAATTGTATTTCTAATGGATTTAAAGTAATTTTATATGAGGTTATATAATTTTAATTATTAATATTTATATAAAACAAAGTATTTCAGTAGAAATCACATGAGAGAATTTTTTGGCCGACGTGTTTCAAACCAACAAGAGTGGTTCATCATCATGACCAGATAAAGAGGTAGACCATGGAAAAGGCTTAAATAGAGAGTGATGTAGAGACATAATTTCGGGTAATATAATATTAATTTATTAAGATATTATACTAACAATAATGTGCTCATTCTATTTCTTTGACTCATAGCATACTACCTATCTCTCCTCCATTAGGACTCCACAAAATCCTCTCTTATAAACATTTGTACAAACCACAAACTCTTTATCTAGATCTGTAATCTTTAGAACTTGATAATTTGTGACTAATTGCTTCAACTGCTTCAAAACTAGTTGAAAATTCATTTGTCCATTCAAATTTGTTTCATTTCTTCTGCAAATATGTTAAAAGATAGGAAATCTATGAGAACTTCCTAATGAACCATGTAGTAACCTGCTAGTCCCATGAATGATTTGACCTCATCAAAATTTCTAGGAGTTGATCATTCCATGATAAATCTAACCTTTTATGGGTTCACTATTATACCTTCCTTGGAAACCACATGCCCCAAGTAATTCACTTCTATTTGAAAGAAACTACACTTATTAATATTAGCAAATAACTAATTCTATATCAATAATCTTAACACTAGTGTTAGATGTTCTGCATGCTCTTTCTCATTCTTAGAATATATCAATGTGTAATCAATGAACATTCTCACAAACTTGCCCAGATAATGATGCAATACTTTATTCATCAAACACATGAAGGTGAGTGGAGCAATAGTAAGACCAAAAGGAACTACTACAGACTCATAATTCCCATACCTGGTACAAAATTTTGTTTTGTATATGTCCTTTTCATTGATGTGTGCTTGATGATATCCTAATTTAATCACTCTTTGAGAACACTATTTCTCCCTTCAACTGAACGGACAAGTTATCAGTCTGCAACATAGGATACCTATTATTAATCATCACCTTGTTCAACTTCCCATAATCAATGCACAGCCTAAAAGTACCATGCTACTTCTTCACAAACAACACAAGTGTACCCCAAAGCTATACACTCATCCTAATGTATCCCTTATCAAGAATTTTCTTTAACTAAAATTTTAGTTCCACCAAATTTGGAGTGCTCATCTTGTAAGGTGCCTCTAATGTTGTGTGCTTCTTCCGGCATCAACTCAATAGAAAATTCCACTTCCCTATGAAGTGGTAACTCTAAGTTGTTTATTGTAATAGAAAATTCCACTTCCCTATGAGGTGGTAACTCTAAGATGTTTATTGTAAACATAACCTGAAACTACTACAAAATCAGATACCTCTTCAAGAGTTCAACATCCTAAACATCCTTCACTTTTTCACAGAAATATGAACAACAAACAATAAACATCCTTTATGTGATAGCCCTATGTTTCTATGTAAATAGCTCTTACTTTTATATTGAACTATTTTTAGTTGTGATGGCTAGAAAGTCACAGTGAACTAAATTCAAAATAAAGTATGATGATGTAATAAATAAATTTTATGGATGAAGATGAAGAAATTAAAAATTACTTGGGAAATGAACACACGAGTTAAAAAGATTATTGCAAAAATCAGGAAACTAATGTCGATGGATAAGATCAAGAAATACTTCCCTAACATCATTCCTTAAAATCATCTGGAGTTTCATAATAAGATTTATTCTCATTGGAGATAAAATATATTAAACCATTAAGTGTATAAAAAACATGGAGTAATGGTTAATAAAGAGTCGAGGGAGAAAAAGGTTAGATTTAACGAAATAGGGGAAGACACATTTTTTGAAATATAGAAAAAAAATAGTCTATTGAGTTGGCAAACCCTCGAAAGCTCAACACCACTAAGAAAAAATATGCTAGGGAAGAAAGAAATAAAATATGTTGTCTAGAAACACAAGAAGTTCTTGATTTGATAGAAATGAGATCTCAACTCGAGGGGGAAGCTAGTAGTGATGGTTCGTGGTTGGGTGGAAAAGTGGTTATTCTGAAGTAGTTTCAGCTAGAATACAATTAGAATTTATGCTTATAACTTTCACATCAATTATGTTGATTATTGGTTATACTTTAATCATTGTTTTTACTGGGTATACATTAATGATTTTATTAAGAGTTATTTTTAAGTTCTAAACGTGTGTAAAATGAAAGAAAAAATAAGTAAAATATGTGAACAACAATAGTAAAATTGGTAGGTACTAGGTGAAAATGCAAATCTAGATACCCTATATACACAAATTTGATGTGTGAATATCTTGTGAAATAAACTTAATATGTGAATTATTAGTTACAAAATAATTAGAATTTTTGTTAAATCTTGTCAGTTTTTATATGTTGCAGCGTGTATGTAAAATTTATTTTTGTGATCATGTATACTATAAATAACATCAATATAAGTATGCAACTGTTAGCATTACAATTACTATGGTAAACCAAAAACAAAATAAGATAAGTATATTTGGTATAACCTAGAATTTAGTGAAAATTGAAAATCTATATTTTTTGTTTCCTAGGTAGCTAGAAATTTGTCGTTGGTTATCATGATCCTATTAGGAAGAGAATCATGATTTTTCCAACCAGAATAAAAAATAATTATTCATCCAATTTTTATGAATTCTCTCTAACTGATAGATGAGGGTAAAGAAAGAACCAAACTAATTTCTAAAGCATAAAGGAGGGTTATGGATAGTGACAACATGAGACTTTATCGATTGCCTTAGGACCTTGAACTGGTTATCCTGACTGGAATAAATTATTTTGATTTATAATAGTGGATGGGAGCTCTACCCTACATGTAAAATCAATACACATACAAGAAATGTTCACAACATAATTAAATAGGGGAGAGGCCTAAAAGTAGAATAATGGGTGGATGAGTATAATGTGACCCTTTATTGTTTTTCTTAGAGGTTGGGTGTCATATGGATTATTTCCAGCACTAGCAATATGGATTAGTTATAGGAACGATTTAGAATCCCAATAAATTATTGTACTGGAACTCAATAGTCATCCCCTATGATATACGAAAACCATCATTCTAGATATTGGTTTACAAGTTTAATAGGCGTAGTGGCCAAAAAGGAAAATAAATATGTATAATTTATGAGTGGTTAGTTAGATCCTTTAAGGTTATAGCAAGCATAAACATATTGGAAACGTAATATTTCTAATGCTTGAACATCGTTAGATGTAATAAGCCAGGATGGGAGTCGATAGAAAATGATCTCCAACTATTCCTCCAAATAGTTCGAGTTGATGAGGATTGAAATTAAGAGGTATATCTCAGATTGCAGAATATACTTTGTAGGCACATATATAACGATAATTTATTAAACAAGGCTAAGAAAGAATTGGGAAAAAAATCTAACACATAAGATAACCCATTGGAGTCACATTATATGGCCATTTATTATGTCCCAGAAAATTAAAATAGAGGTGATTATACCAATAAAACTTGAAAAATGAGAAGAAATACATATTTATATTATCTAAATCACCCAGTCACATTCTACAAGTAGGAGGCTAATAACTAAACAAAATATTGCGTGCATTTATAACATACAAATAGCAGACTAATCACTGAACAAAGTATTGTGTGCCATAAATAGTTGATAAAAAAACATAAGAAATGACCATTCATTAATTAAGTATATACATACATATGATATACCATTTCCAAAGAAAGACAAAGTTCAAAATCTAATTTGTTAAAACCGAGTCGAGAATTCCTCATAGAGAGCAGACAAGAGAAGGGTTTAGTCCAAGCATAACTACAGTTAAGGTTCAGTCACCTATTACATCTTACATTTACAATTGTAAACTGAAACAACTATTAAATACATGGTAGAATTTTCCCACTGTGGTGAAACTGAGAAACATGTTCTCATTAACATAAGGAATTAAAAAAAAAAAAGTCAAACAAAGCACACGACAGCGAAGTAGAACAATGACCAAAGGTAACTCCTCTAATAAACAAGGGAAATGTAAAGAACCAACCTGGAGAAGGACATAAGAAACTAATAAGGGAAGACTAACCGCAATATTTCCTTAAGGGTTTCCACATATGAAATAATGAAGAAGAATATTGAAACATGTAGGCTCCAGAAAATTTCTATATAAGGCCACCAGAGTAGTATAGAAGATTCATTGAGGAGAAGTAATGTAGTGGAGTGAATGGAACAAACTAATAAATCAAAAAACCATATTATTGTAATACCTATAGGAAAGCATGGTTTCTTGAGCCCCATCTCTCTAGAACCAGTAACGAAACACCAGTTACAAGTAGAACCTAAACAAGGTGTGTAGTAACCCTATTTGAGGAAAACAAACGGGCATTGATTACATATTCGTTCATGGAGTGAGATTTTCCCTAGAGGCTTACAAAATTCTAGCTCTCAATACCTTCCTGAGCTTGGAAATCGAGGCAACAAGAACAAGGACAGGGTAAGCAAACCCAAATGAACTAGATGGTAACCTAGATACTAAGTTAGAAACTGATCGAACCTCTCTCCCATTGGATGGACATGAAGCAGATCCCAATGTGAATTGGTAATTGTCAGTAAACCATGTGATCATCACATGGGGCTCAAGTACATGTCAAAATTCCATTCATGACGCAACATGAATTTTGAACCCCAACTTAGCACATTAACCATTTTGAATATGCTCATAAATTTCACCAAGGTGGTAATGAAGGAAACACAATATATGTGAAGGTAATTAAGCTAACACAATAAGAAACCACCTTACCAAAATGTGTGAGAAACAAAAAAAAAAATTAGGAGAGATTTATTAGCCTAAGTCAGGAGAAGGACGTACATGGCATCTAACATGTTCACGTACTTCCAAGAAATGTAGTATCACATGCGTGAGGTATACCATGAATTAACGATTTAGTCCTATAATAAAAGGGAGGAATATAAATTTGTATAAACCTTCTGTACCAACATAATAAGTGAGGGTACTCGCCACAAGAATTAGGAAATACACTTCAAATTAAAATTAAACTTTGGGATGTAAATTGACATAAAAATAAAAAACAAATTCAAAGTGCTATTTTGACAAGTGTTACAGAGGTGTTAGATGGAGAAGTGTTACACTTTCCTGCTACTTCTCTTGGCCTACACAGTTGTAACCATCCTCGTTGATGTAGGCTTGTTCTTACCCTACAAGATTGTCATCTATCCACCATCATCCAAGCACTCAAGAGGCTTATCATAACAATCTGACTTAGTCCTATGAATGTACAACCAATCAATACCCAACATTGTACTATACAATCCTAATGAGAGGAAGTTTAGATGCGCTAATGTAGGCATAGCATTTAGCTAAAATGCACAAGATATTACCCTGTGATGGTCTCTTTTATTTTTACCTATAGCTAGCTAGACCAACCAAGACTTTTCATGAACTTCTCTATTCAAGAAACACTTTTTGGCCAGATCAGGACTAATATAACTATAGTTAGATCAATGGTCAGTCAAAATATAAACAACTTGATCACAAATCTTACCTTCCATCTCCATAATAGATGATTTATCATTAGTCTGCCTATTATCCAAAGTTGCATAAATCCAAGGAATACTTTGTCCAACATCCTCAACTATCTGTTCTTCGTGAGCACTATAAATTTATGCCATACCACCCTGATGTTGTGTAAAATATCTTCTAGGATGATCCTTCCGACAAGTCCAACACTGCAAATTCTTCTTGCCATCACCCTTGTTCTCCTCCTCAAACTGAAATACCTGTCCTTTGTCAAACAATTTCAACTTCTTATGGATCACTACATTCTCCTTTCCATTTGTATTTTTAGATTTTCTTCTCTTCTTAGCCCATTTTCCTTTATTTTTCTCATTATATTTCCAATCCTTCTTAGACTCAATATTATGCTTTCAACTCTCATTACAATGCTTCAACTTTGTGACGGCTTCCTATAGCGATCTAGGCTCATCAAATTCAATCCTATCTTTGAATGATATCAGTTCCAAACTAATCAATCTTTGAACCTTTGTTTTCTCCTCCTTAAGATAAGGAACATATCTCCACAACTCCAAGAATATGATAGTATACTCCTCACTGGTCATAGATCCCATGCTCAACTGATAGAACTCTTTTCCCCTTTCATCATTCTACCTTTCACAGAGATAATTCTTCCTTAAAAGGGTCTCTAATTCACTCTAAGTAAGATCATATTATTCAATGCCTCTAACATTCTTCATATATTCCCACTAAATTTCTGCTTTCCCTTCAACACTGTAAGTAGCTGTCCTCACTCTCTTATCTTCTAAATAATCATGTATTCTAAAAAACTTATTCATCTTACGAATTATTAATTTCTCCGTCAAATTTTGGAGGATTTACTTTCCTTAAATCCTCTAGAAATAATTGCTTCTCACACCTATACAGATGGTGGCGGTGATGATGATGTTGTCTCTCTGAACCAGAACTAGAATAGAACCCAGAGTCATTGCCCCATTTTTGAGGGGTATCAAAGAAACTACCATCTCTGACTATATCTTCCCTCTCAAACATGTATCCTAATGAAGACCTGCTACAATATTCCCTATTACTCATTTCCTCATCTCCATTACTGATACTAAGAAATCCATTTCCCTATAGATATTATAGACTATGATAGATTGTTGCATTAACTTCCTCTTGCTTCTCATGTGCTCTGGAAAGTTATTCCTATAGCTAAATAATCTTATCATTATCTGCTTTACAATTTCTTATCTCTGCTTTCAAACTTCTCAATGTATCTACTATGTCAAGGGACTACACATCACCATGTTCATTTGATTTGTATGGAGAACCACATGAATTGTATTCCGCCATTATGTTTGTCATCTTGATCCTCTACTTCCTACAAAGGTATCGTGTTAGATAAAAAATATAAACATAATTAACCAGATTATTGTATCTTCCAAATCAATCCAGATTAGCACAAAATGTGTATATATAATGAAATCAACATATTAATCATCTCAACATCAACATCATCGAATTCTACATGACAACACTACTGAAATAAAAACTATCACAATCCATGCATAACAAGCACATATACAACTGACGTGCAATGCATGACAAACACATTTTGACCATCCATTCCAAGTGCTAGAAGTTGGAAGCTCTGATACCAGTTTGCAACCACCCCTCCCACATTTACCCAACTTCACCATATTGCCATGGTATACATGAGATTAAGAGTTACTATTACATGAGCTGATCTCCTAGCTTTATTTAAGGAAGTGAGGTTGTCAAACTAACCACGAATTGAAAACCATCCTCATCCCTCGGGGCTACAAGATATTCAAGGGCCAAAGAGCCACCCCAGTTGACCAAACCCTGAGCTAGGCCTCTTATTCAAACACTTTAACTGCTAACTGCATGCATGCCAATGCCTCCACATGATTATAGTCCTCCAATAGCATGCACAAGCCTACCAAGGGGCAGTAATGACCCAAATTGTTTACTTGAGAGGGTGTGGTCTGAAGATTTGACCCTTAATTTTAAGTCCACCTCTAGACCATTGCCCAGAACTTCCTGATACTTGGAATCATTAATGACATGCAAACATGGCCAAACGTACAAACTTGACCTAAAATACCTAAAACATAACATACATTTCATCAACCACATGACAAACATGTATGCTACAAGTCATGAATGCATATATAATCATAAAAGTATGAGATTAATATTAGAAACAATGGGAAGGCCATATTCCCTTTCCACATAGCTGCAAGAACATTTATTAATTCATACAATCATCAACTCAAGAATAGATAAATAGTTCATGACAAGATCCATACAAGATACACATTATATGGACAACATATAAGCATTAAGAAAAAAAACATATAAACCATGGAAATCGAGCCATGACATCACCAACATATTGCTAACAAATTACATGAACCACAATAGAATAATAGCTCTTATTAACAAATGAAGATAACAACCAATTCAGGGAATTCCATGTACCACCCGACCATAGATTGGGTTGAATCAAGTCTCTCTTTCAACCAATCACCCCCATGCCATATTCCAAGCATGAATGTGGGATCTCATGGAATAAACCAAGTCAAACCAAACTAGGGATTCTAGAGGACAAAACACCTCAAACCTCAACCATTGGTTTCATCTTAAAGTCAAGAATTACTAACACCAACTAGATTGATCTCTACCCAAGTTGTTGAGGGCTCCAAGAACTAGTAACTAAACTAACAACCTTCGAGGGCTCTAGAGCATTTGTCCAACCTAGCTCTAGGGACTAGTAACTCAACCCACAAAGTTCTCTAAAGTGGTTACCCAAACCTAGGCTCCACGAGTAGTAACTAAACCTATGTTTCTCTAGCTCTTCCAGAGTATTTTATCCAATCCAAAATCATAAGGAATTATGAGTACTAACCATAAACCAATCAAGTGGAATGAAACCCACAAGACAATGACTAACCAACATAAATCCAAAAAATCATCCATGTAAATATCAACTCATAACCAAATAATAAAATGCATATACAATGCATAGATAAATCAAAAAGGAAATCACACATGCACCCTCATACCTGCAAAGCAATCCAGTTGTAGTTGTTGATCAACCTGTTACAATATGATTTCTTGCTTTACTTTTCCTTCATTCACCAAATCCAAGGTATGTCAAAGGGCTTTAGGAATGCTCCTAGAATACTCCATGTGTGCAAGAGTAGTAGATAATGAGAGAGTAGAAGAGATATCGAAGCTAAAACTAACAAAATCCAACAAGTAGTCCTCAGAAGAATTTTTATTATTGAGGCATCTGCTTTCTTCATTTTCCTCTATTTTTCCTTCAATTTTCCTCTCATGCAAATATATGACCCTTCATGTCCATTTTCTCCTATTTCCTATATTTCACAAATAAAATATCAATTATTGCCACTTTTCGTTTGCCAATACCTTTGTCAATTTCCATAGCCATAAATAAATCACTAGTGATACCCATCACTATGTTTTTCCCAATATTTCACTTGGAGTACATGTCCCATGACCTTAGTCTTATTTTATTTACATAGGAAAATCAAACATGGGCTATTACAATCTCCTCATCCAAGTCTACATGTGAAAATGATGTTTTAACATATAATTTCTATCAATTGAAATCAGGCAAAGCAACTAGCATCAACACATTACAAATAGATATAAGCTTAACAACTAGTGAATAGATTTCAGGGAAATTTGTACCTTCCATCTTAGAGTAACCTTTTGTAACCAGTGTAGTTTTATACCTCTCAACATTACAATCAACAACTTTCTTCAATTTGCAGACTCACATACATCCAACAAACTTTCTATTTTTAGTAATTTCTACTAGGTCCCATGTTTTCTTTTTCTCCAAGGCATCTATCTATTCTTTCATTTCCATGTTCCATTTGTCATTATTGATATCATATATTGCTTCTTTATAAGAAGACGATTCTCTTTCATTAATAATAAAAGAAATATATGAAATACAATTAGTTTGTCGTTTAAAAGGATTTCTCTAATGTGTAAGACTCTTCTCTTCAGTTATGGAATTCCCACATTATCCTGAAACATTCAACATCTATAACTCCATTATCATCATAAGCTTATTCTTTTTCCTTTTGTTTGGTATCCAATTAAATTTGTCAATTTAATGGTACCTCTACCTATTTCATATCAACTTCTACCATATTTCATCTAATAAGAGGAAATTAATCTAATATTATATCTCTATTAATGATGATTTTGTGGGAAGTAGAACCTTGTATTATATTACTATCATCATAACCAACAATGATATATTTCTTTGATTTTTGGTCTAGTTTAAGAATGATAGTTCATAAAGAGTAGAGTGTATGTTTCACAACCAAGAGATATATATATATATATATATATATATATATATATATATATATATATATATATATATATATAATATATATATATATATATATATATATATATGAAATTGCAAGGATGGCATGTCCATGCTTCTTTAGGTATTTTATAATTTGTTACAAGTAATGATGATGAATTTACGATACATAGTCGTTGTTGTTTCCAGCCATAAATATTATTGCAAATTGGCATTTCTAAGCATGCTCGTTAATATTTATATAAGAGTCATGGTCATGCATGTTGCAACATCATTTCATTGAGGAGAATATACAATGTTTTATTTATTATGATTCCATTTTATTTGGAATAAATTTTACATTCTAGTGAAGTGAACTAACCTTTATTATTCGTTCTCAGGTATACCACCATAGAGTAGATGAAAATTATGTTGATGTTAACTTTGATGAAAAAAAATTATCTAGCGATGAGTGGTTGCAGGTGATGCAATAGAAATATCTCATTAATATGTTGTTATTTGGTGATAGAAGTGCACTTGTGTGTAGAAGCCATTTGGAAGACAATCTAATTTACAATAATAGAGATTGTAAAATAGTGGAAAGTAGATACTATAGTGCAATGACAGAGTAGAAGGATAACATAGAAAAGAAAGAAGAATAAGGGAAAGCTCTCACTACAGAGCATAATGAAGATGTTTCAAACATGGATTTTGAGTGTGAAAGTGAACAAGGCAACATAATTAAAGAGAAGGTGAAGAAGAAGATGGAAGAAAGGACATGGAAGTTTCTAAAGATGAAGAAGAAAGAATTGAAATAGTATAGATAAAATTCTGCCATTAAGAAATATGACACAAAGAAGATCAGGAATACAGAGTGCAAGAAATAGAGTGAAGGGCATAGTTTGAAGATGAAGACTTGTGGCAATAGTCCAAGAGTGAAAAAAACATTGAAGAGGCAGTTGTAGAAGACATACTAAGAATGCTTCAATTATTTTTTGGAACAAATACAAGATAAGTCGATGAAAACTTGTAACAACAACAAGCAATGAAATATGGAGCTTACAACAAGAAAGTGCAACTAAGAATGAAGAATATTCGAGGGTATTGAAATTGGAGGAAGATAAAAGGAAAATCAAACATTGTAAAAAGATTCGTGAGTCATTGTAAGCCTAGCTTAGATTCTAGACAGGCAGACATGTTTAAGTCATGTTGAGCCATGATTAAGTTAAGGTTTATTTATACAGTTGTAATTAATACAAAGTGTTAGAAATAGTAATTAATCATGTATGCACACAATTCATGAATATTTTAGTTAAGTTAAGAAAATTAAGTCGAATCTAATTAGAAGTGAGGCCCATTGTGGGTTTGGGTGAAGTAGCTAGCAAGAATTATCTTGGTCTAGTGAGAGTTTCATGATTCCATATTTATAAGCTTAGTATTTATATACCAATGGTTGGGTCATTGTAATGACGAATAAGTAATAAGAGAGATGAGATGCAACTTGATGGATGTAATGCAAACCTATTTTGTGTTTAATAGAGTAATTGTATACCATCTCACATTATTTTTGTGTATCTTTGTGCTTTCCTCCAATGCCTTTCCAACACACCATAGTTAATATTTCAAAAAAAAAATCACTCATTAGATTAACCATAGCAAGTCAATATTACCAAAGCTACCTTGTAAGCTTGTGTTACTTGTTTCCTTGACAAATAAATAGATTATACGACCAAGTGTTAACTAATAGATATAAAGCAATATTATATGAATCAAATACTAATAATATATATATATATATTGATAGGCTATTGACATTTACAATTTGTTTGGGTTCAAACAATTTTAGTAAGGAGCTAAGGTTCAATACAAACCAAATGGTTATAGGTCAAGGATTCAATATTGATATTAGCCCTCATTAGAAACAAAAACTATTTAAACTATTTTAGGTTTTAAAATCCAAAAGGTGTAAGTGAAATATTAAATTCCTAGCCAATCTAATCTTCAACAATCTTACTAAAATTCATTATAAGTAGAATCTATAACTATTTTAACTTTTGAAATTGAATAATTAAAAGTAAAATTATAGATAACTTGAAATCTTGTCCATACAAGTGTGTAAAGAGGTAGCTACTTTTACATAAGAATTTTAACTTTTATATAATCAAAAGGTGAATTTCAACTTTTAAATAATCAAAAAGTCAAACCCTTCCAAAAAAAAATTAAGAGCAGTGTCAAAAGGTCAACCCCACTATAAAACAATAGCATCCCCAAGTCCAAACAATTGTCCACAAAATGTGATTGTTTAAAACTTTAATTGAAATATTATTGAGTATAATAGTAATGCATAGCCATGGTGAATGACTTTAAGAACAATGGAAAGAAAGCATAACCCATTAAATAACCAAGCCAAAACAAAGCATAACCCATATTAAACTTAAAACCATAGGATATTCATATAATATCATAGCCTCTCAGTACTATCAACCTACCATATATAAAAATAGCCTTGTAGGTGACAAAAAAAACTCTAGATACAATTAAAAAAACATCCATAATAAAATCTAGAAGGCCAATTCTCCAAAGAAATACTAAAACTTTCAGGCCATCTAACAAGAGAGCATTCCAACACTGGCATCAACACTGGCATAAGCATTGATTAGAATATTTAATATGAAATTTCCTAAAACAAATCCCAATATAACACCAACACAAAGCCATATTTTTAAAAACTTAAACACCAGTGCAATGAAGCTAAGGCAGAATGTAGAAAAATTTAATGTTGCAGACGAGCATACTAAAAGCACTCCCTATACAAGTTCTTAAAAGTACAATGAATTTCTAGAACTAAATGCTTTCTAATGAAATGATGCCAGAAAGTTGGTATTTATAGACTTAGATACAGAGAGTATAGAAATAATAAGAACGATGTGAACAACACACCACACAAAATTTTCTTGGTAAAATTACGACTTTTTATCATGAAAACATCCCTAATTTCATATTGTGTCATTCTCATTTATTATTTTTCTACTCCCAATATATTCAAGTTGTAAATACCAAGTAGTGGTATCAAAGAAATGGTAAAAAGAAGTTGAGGAAGCTGGTGCGGTCACGTGTAGCTAGAAATATAAAAGTGAGTGAGTTTTTATAGAGGAGCAAGAATTTAAAAACACTAACCACTAAAATCATAAACCTTCAGAAAGTAAACTGGACTCTGAAATGTCTAGGATTTTGATCGCGTTACCAGGTCAACCAGGTCATATTATCACCGGAAGATAACTCTTATATAATACGACTAAGTCAGAGTAAGTGGTTATGGATTAAAACAGAGTAAGTGGTTGTAGATTAAAACATATTAACCATGTACATAATAACCTCAATCTCAGCGAATTCTACCCAATCCGCGTTGCTCAATTTCCCGGAGCATTAATAACGCTGCGGAGTCCTTCGCAAGGTTTGCACGGTTTTTCGGCTCCCCAGTAATTACAAGTTTCGGCGAATCCGGACGTTTGTTAAGTTGGATGGAAACGTTGAACACGAACCTGCAATCAACAATACAATAAAGCGACTGTTAGTGATACAGTTAGATATTCCGAAAAATCGAATGATGCACACTCCATCAACCATCATAAAACAGCCATGAACATACGTTGGTTTGTGCGGCGTGCCGCCCTTTTCTAAGATAGTAAACACAGGATTGGACCATTTCATCCGACTGCACAACGTAAACAGGGAAGCGCGTGCCTCTCCTTTGCGAGTTCCAAGAGAAACATCATCTGCGTGATGGAAAAATAAAGTTGGAACACTTTTATCAAAACAACATTACTAAAATACTCATAATTAAATTTACATTTCAGCCCCTAGCAATTTACAGATTTTGAAATATCCGCGATCAAAAATATTTCTCTCGTACAAAATTTTGCTGTTTTCAGACAAATACTCTCCGATAATAAGTTTGACTTAGAAAATAGCAATGTCAAAAATAGTAAAGGTAAAAGGACTTGAGATATTCATAATATTGTATGTCTTTCTCTTACAATTCAAAGAGGAAATGTTTCTACGAAAGCAGTGGCTGCCGATCTTGCAAACTTTACCATCAGCTTGGTTGAAAGCTAGGTGGCCAAGCTTTAGGTTATTATTTACCGATCTATCTCAATGAGATTTACGGATCTACGTCAATTGTGCCATAATTATAGTTGAAGATTTTAATTTGTCAGTGGGATATCGCTGAGCAATTAGGAGAAGCTTCACAAAATTTTGCGAGAGAAGCCAATGCGAAGCTAAACTTGAAACTCCATTCAAATATGGAATCAGTATATTCGCATAAACATATATTGGTGGGAGATGATTTGTGAATATAAAATTATTAGGTATATATATAGTATGAAATATTTAATATTTAATATTTAATATTTTTTCTTTGTGAATATAAAATTATTTGGTATATATAATATGAAAAACTTAATATCTAATATATTTTTAATATTAGGATTCACTAAACCAAATGTCATTTTTTATAATTATAAATGTATTGAATACCAATATTATCATATTATTGTAACAAGTTTTGAGAGATATGTTATGGTAATCAAAAGGTTTATAGATTTATAATTACGGATTTGGGAAAACCTACAAATTATTATAACTCCGCTACTTCTGAGGCGAGAGAGGAACTTAACTGTACAATAGAGACAATGGTAGATGTACAATGTGACAGAGATAATTACTTCCACGATCTGCAACCACACCTCATCCCGTCTCCAAAGGTCACCAATGCCATTCATTGCACTTTACCTCAACAAATATCTAGCAATCACATTGCCTTAGCTCCTCTTAAAGGTCAACATTGATTTGAATGCAAAGGGGCAGCGCTTGGAAAGTCATTTTTTAATTGATATAACGTACTTCAACAATTTAAGCACCTTAATGTAATGGACTAGATTCCTCACGAGGGCAATCTATCCAAGTGGGACTAAGATCGACTATAGCTTTTAGCCTTTTTAGGTACCATCATGCTTACTTGCTAACCATCAACCAAGAGATCTAGGTGAGTTTATTAGGCCAGAGCCCTAAGACCAACACCACCTTCCCTACTTTGAGAACTAGACATCAACCGATAGTGTCTTCCAAATGTCCTCCGAGCTAATGTTTCTCACACACAATGCGTCCACAAATCTCTTCCAAACTTTTATCATCAACAAAATCAACAATATCAACTAAACCAAGCATTCTTCTAAGATACTCAAATTTCTTATTATGAAAAGACTTTGTCATTATATCAGTGACCTGATCGTCTATCAGGACATATTGTAGCTTCACAATGTCATCATGCACCAAGTTCCTAATATAGTGGAACTTATTATTGATATGCTTCATCCTAGCATGAAACAGGGGATCTCCAAATGTCTGGATGCAACTTTGATTATAACAATTAATCACGATAGGATCTAGAGGCTTTTCAAACAAATATGTCAAAGGCTTTTTGAACCCTAAAACCTCCTTTCCTACTTTACATGCGACCACATACTCTTCTTCATCACTACTTTAAGCACCAAGATAATTTTTTCTACTCATCCATGAGATCATGGAAAATCCAAAACTAAAGCATCCTCTGGTAGTTCTTCTTCCGTTGATCTCATGTCACCCCAACCTAAATTTGTGAATCCAATTAGCTTGAATTCCTTGCCACTGTATTTTAGGCAGTGATGTATCATACCCCAAAGATATCTCAATATATGCTTGACAACTATCCAATGATCATGACAAGGCTCCAACTAAAACTATTTGAGGATGTTCACTAAAAAAGAATATTTTTGGCCAAGTATTTACTAGATACATCAAAGAACCCATCGACTGATGATAGGAGGTAGGATCCTCAAGACTTGAGTTAGAGCTCCTCAACTTCTTGAGATTGGTGATCATAAGAGTAGTCATGGGCTTGGAGTCCATCATCCCAAATTTCTGCAACAACTTGATGATGTACATTCCTTTCCCCAAATATATCTCTCAAGGATTTTTCCAAATTTACATACCTTGGAAATAGTGCATCAATCCTAGATCCTTCATCTCAAATTCTAGTGCCAACATCTTCTTACATCCTCGTATTCTTCTCCCTACACCTGTGATGAATAGATCATGAACATACAATAGAATAATGACCGACTCATTGTTCACAACCTTGATTTAGATATTTGGATCAATGAAACTCTTCACGAACCCAATTCTTATAATGTATGCATCCATTCTTCCATATCATGCCCTAGGAGCTTTCTTCACACCATGCATGGCGTTCTTCAGTTTATAGACATGATTGTCCCTGCTATTTTCTTCAAAGCATTTGGTTTGCTCAATGTATACTTCTCTATCGATGGTCCCATTTGAAAATATTATATTCGTGTCCATTTGATGGATGTTCCATCCCATTATGGTAGCCAACAAAACAAAATATTTAATAGTAGTATATCTTGCAGTGGATGGTAAGGTTTCCTCATAATCTATGTCTTCCTTCTAAGAGAAACCTATTGAAACAAAAGTCGCCTTGTATTTGTTGTGCTTCCATCAATAATCAGTCTCATCTTGAAGATCCATTTCTAGCTGACAACCGATTTGTCACTAAGTCTATGAACAATTTCTAAAACCCCATTCTACACGACATATTGATATTCTAACTACATAGATTTCTTCCATACTTCTTTATGAGCATCTGCTTCAAATGTAAATGGATCTTCTTCAACTATCTTTTTCATATATGAAACATATCCAGAATACATCTTTGGCCTTTTGCTTTCCATGAGGGTTCCTTACGCAACTCCATGCCCTTTAGCATCTTCAAGGGGGTCTTTTAACCAATTTGGCCTCTTCCTTGTGCTTAGTATGACCACAACTTAAATAGGCTCAATTGATCCTTCTTCTTCCTATTTAATTGTAGAAGGGTTGTTGGGTTGTACTTCTTCTTCTTCTTCAAATATGTGTAGATCTTTGTCATCAGAATCAATAGGAATATCCTTCAAATTTTTGTTGCCTTGATCCTCATCAAATATTACATCCCTTCTTATTTTAATGTGTCTCCCTTCCTTGATGTAAATTCTATATTCCTTTAAGGAGAGACAATCGCCAACAAAGATCCCTTTAATGCTTGTAGAATCCAACTTCTTTCACTTGTCCTTTGGAACATGGATATATGTCGGACTCCCGAAAATTCAAATATGTTAAACACTTGGCTTGTTTCCTATGCTTCTTTCCTATGAATTCTTCCTCGAGTGTCATATTATTGAGAATTCTATGAGGACTTCTATTTTTAATATATATAGTTGTCATTATTGCTTCTCCCCAGAAAAACTTTGGTAAATCTAGATCAAGTAGCATTTTTTGCACACCTTATTCCATTTTACTATTCTTTCTTTCAGCCAGTCCATTTTGTTTGAGATAGTATGGAACAATGAGATCCC
The DNA here is from genome assembly GCA_000404065.3 of Pinus taeda. Lineage (NCBI taxonomy): Eukaryota > Viridiplantae > Streptophyta > Pinopsida > Pinales > Pinaceae > Pinus > Pinus taeda. The sequence continues at coordinate 182,414 of APFE030730805.1, forward strand.
TCTTAATTCCGGCTTCTTTATAATATGAAATTAATACTTTAGAATTGTATTCCCCGCTATTATCATATCCCAAAGATTTTGTCTTTCTTTCATTTAAAGTTTCCACTTCATGACTAAACTCCTTGAATTTCTCGAATACTTGATCGTATTTCTTGAGAAAATAAAGCCATCTATTTCTACTCTATAATTTCTACTACAAATAAATGATAACTATAATAAATAGCAATGTTAAAAACTCTACATACAGCAACAAAATAATTTTTTTATATTTTAAAAATTATTTTCTCAGTTCTTAATAAATTATAATTTTTAAATATTAATAATTTTTTTTTATCAAAATAAATTAATTATTTTATAATTAATAAAATAGTTCAAAATTTTATTATTTTTAAATATTAATAAATTTTTAATCAAAATAAATTAATTATTTGATAATTAAGAAAATAATTCAACTTTTTTGTATGAATACAAAATCAATCAACTATATTATATTGCATTGTATATGTACAAATAAAATTCCAGTAAGTAAAATGAAAGTCCGGTAGGGTTGGTGCAATGTACTCTTACTAACCTGCTTTCGGAGGGGAACCAGCGTGTGGCACTTCTGCATGCTTCTTTCGCCCATCTAACATTCACAAATAAATGGAAAATTGAGGTTTATATTTATAATAAAAAAATTAAAAAATGGTCCATAACAATATAATAAAAAAATTTAGCATTACAATAGTATTTCAGAAATCTCCAAGATTAGTATTGCTTTTATGTAAAGGTCAAAAACCCGTGATGAATGATTGTAATTTTTTAGAATACTTAATTTAAATTTTGTTACCTCCAAGATTTACCAAGTTATTAGTTTGCTTTTAGAAGGTTTGTCATGTAAAATGTTCTCCAGATAATAATAACTATCAATGGAAAAAATTAAATAAAGATAAAGACTAATTAACCAATGTATATAGTTGATCGATTATTTTACCTTGCATTGTGAATCTAAAATTTCAGTAAATAAAAATGAATATCTGGACAAAAAATGCATGCAATGTAAACTAACCTTTTTTGGAACCGGTCCGTAGCTCTTTTGCATGATGAGCTCTTTGGGTTGAGAAAAGAGTTCCACTTTTATTGTCATCGTTATTACCACCATCTAATATTCATTAACAAGTTGGAAATTTTAGATTTACATTTATAACTAAAATAATTCAAAAATTGTGAATAAAAAAACTACATAACGTCAAATTTCAATCTTATAATTTTTATTGTATTAAATATAATATATAATTTTATAAAATTAATTTATAATAAAAAAATTAGTACTGTAATAGTAAATTTGAAATATCTCAACGGTGGTATGTTTCGGTTCTTTGTAAAAGTAAAAAAAATGCAATAATGACAGTAATTAAGTAGTGTACGTCAATTATATTATATTGCATTATAAATCTACGAATAAAATTCAATTAAATAAAATGAATGTCTAAAAGAAAAATGCACGAAATTTAATCGTACTAACATTCTTTGGAACCTGAACCAGCCCGTAGCTCTTTTGCATGATGAGCTTCCTTTGTTGATGGAAGAGATCCGCTTTCAATGCCATCTTTACTGCAAGTTTTAAAGTTCTTTCCACTCTCTGAAATTCATAAACAAAGGAAGCTCATCATGCTACAGTCAAAGTCAAACATTGAATAACCAATATCCATTATCCATGCAATAAAATCAATATATGAATGTCAAAGATCATGGGGAAGAGTCAAATCTAGTTAGCTATCAAATCTGCAAAAAGTCAATAGTTGTTGACTACCCTAACTAGTCAAGTCAAAAATAGTCAAATCAAGGCCAAATTTGCTCCAACTTAATTCAACCAATGCTCAATAAATGCAACCTCTTTTGTTGGTGAAGGATTTGTCAAAATAGATACCAAAACTTTGGTCAAATTTACTCAATGGAGATAGAAATATTGTTGTCACAATTTGTAATTTTCTGTGGGCAAACCACAAAGTCAACATCAGTCAAACTACTAAAATTTCCTTGATTTGAGTGTCCTTCAATGTGGCTTGAAAAAATCGATTTTTTCCACCTAAAACTAAGGCCAAATGATGTCAATTTTAACTTGATCAACATTAGTCAATTCCCTACAACTCACCTCCAATTTTCCTGCAACTTGGCGGAATAAAAGACAATTGCCTATCATTCGTATGAGAGAGAGAAATCCTTCCAATTTGAGTTGTACAAACTAATATGAATATGAGAGAGAAAATGTGATGTGAGGAGATGGAGTGCCAAATGAAGATGAAGGTCTCTTTTATTTATGTGAATTGATGAGGGTGAAAAGAGATGTAATTTGGTTTTCATGAGCCTACATGTAGTTGAAGCTCACCTTCACAGTTTTCTCATGAGTGGTCTTTAATTCAAAAACCCACCCGTCATTATTTGATTTGGGTCATCTTTAGGTAAACTTTGATCCTATCAAAAAGAGGAATTTAATGCAATAATTATCTTCATAAAGTGAGTTATCCAATGTGGGATTTTGACCCTACTTGCATAATTTAATGCTCCCTCTCAACTAGGGAGAATTCCACCTATCCATAGTTGTCCATTGATCATCATGTACCATATCTACTTGCACTCACCATGAGAAATATCTCTAGTACTTTCAAAACATATTTTCCTTGTGAAATGAAAATCTTACATGAGTTTTTCCATATTTCGAATCCTTGGAAATAGTCCATCAACCCATGCTCTTTCATCTCGAATTCGAAAGCCAACTTCCCCTTACATTATAGAATGAGAGGATCTTCACCTATCATGAATAAGTCATCAACATATAATACCAAAATCAGAGGCATACCTTGAATTTTTTTGAAGTATAAGTTTGGATCAACATTGCTCCTTGTGAATCCCAAATTTATCAAGTAATTGTTGATATGAGCATACCAAGCATGAGCGGCTTGCCTCAATCCATAGAGATATTGCTTCAATCGACATACATGGGTTTTCCTATCATGAACTTCAAATCCTGGAGGGTGTTCAACATACACTTCTTCTTGTAGCAAACCATGTAAGAAAGTTGCCTTCACATGCATTTCATTGTAATATTCTCCCTATTTTTGAGACAATCCATGGGCCACAAACCTTCCCTTGTTTTTTTCGATGCTTTCATTAGTCCCATGCTTGATCTTATAGAGACACTTAGAGATTACAACAGATCTTCCCTTTGGTCTCTGCAGAATATCCTATATGTCACTTTTCATAATAGACTCGTATTCTTCGACCATTGGATCCTTCTAGACTGGTTCCTTCATGACTTGTTCAAAGGTAGTGGGTTCATCTTGAATCATATTACTCATAGCGACAACATATGCTTGGGACTTGCATCGCTTCTTTCCCTCTCTAAAATTTCCATGAGAAGCGGCATGTTTCTTGACATCTTGTAGTGTGTCTTTGAGCCAAATAGGTATTTTCCTTGTACGGGGATCTCATGGGGGAGGATCCAAATGATCCATTGGATCCGTGAGATCATCAATGTTGTCCGTGTCAAATTCAACCATAGAAGGACCTTCTAGAATATCCATATCATCACTCTTTTCTTTAGGGGGAGGAGGCAAAGGGAGATCCCTTGCTTTTCTAAGGGAATCGTCTTCATCAAATGTTACATCCCTGATAACTTTACCTTTGCTTTGACCATAAATATATATTCTAAATTCTTTAAAACATTCACTATATCTAAAAAAACGTACCTTTTCTTCCTGTAGCTTCTATCTTGTTTCTTTTGTCTTATTGACGTGAAAAAATAGGTAAAATCCTAAAAACCTAGGCACAACAAAAGGTAGAAAATTCTCGAGATGTGTGCATACCCATGTTGTGGGAGTGTATAGAACCATCTAGATGCATGCTTATCCATATCAAGGGAGTGTTTGGGTGTTTAATGGTCAACAAATTCAGTGGGACCAAAGGGTTGGTTACCAGAGTGGTTGGGATGGTTCCTAGGAGTCATGTTATTGATGTGGAAGGTCTATATAAAGTGTTTCCATCAGTTCAACTTCCTTAAGGTGACTTAGGAAGTTGAATCATATCATAGTAACTTATTGTCACATGTTTACCCAGGTTGACCAGTTACTTGGGTAGATGTGGGAGGAAGTCATTAGAAAAGATGACCCCCAAGATAATGTACAAGAATAGGACCACATATATCAGAGTGAATGAGAGGAATAATTTCTTCCATCTTATTTTTGATAGAGGGGAATGGTCCCCTTATCTTGTTTCCACTTTCACACCTAGGACATACTGCATTATGATGAGCTTGAAAATAGGGGATACTAAAGACCAACTCCTTTAATTTCGGAAGAGAATCATAATGTAGATGGGCCAGCCTTGGTGCCACAACTCATTTTGAATATTTATACTATGGACCATAGCTAGAAGGGATCTTCCAATGACTCTATAGAGTCCTTCAAGTCTAGTTCCCAATGTGAAGGCATTTCTCATCTAGGATTCAACAAGCCAAGTAATTTTCCTTTAACGAATGCAAACCAAATTCCTTTATCTTCCAAAGAAGGTATCGAAATCAAATTATTTTTTAATGTTGACACAATAATACATCTTGAATACAAAAATAATCCCCACAATTCAGATGAAATTGGATAGACCCAAATACCTTACGAGATGAGTGGTATTGTCATGAAGAATAATGTTGAAATTGGTCTCTCTCTCTACCAAATTAGAAAGAACCTTGTTATATCCAGAGAAGTGATGATATGACCCACTATTAACCAACCAACTATTCTAAGAATATGGAGTAGATGAACTAGATTATGCAAAAATAATAATATGTTATATCAATTAGTAGCATTTCCTTCATACTTGGATTTCCTTGACCCCTTAGAGGTTGTAACTATCCTCATGATCATCAAGGGAGACTCTAATTCTTTCATTCCTTCTTTTATCATCTCTTATTTCATATGACCTTTCGTTGTTGAACCCATGAGTATTGTTGTAGGACCTTGAAAAAGTTTCTTCTTGGAGTATCTCTTTTCAGAACAATCTCAATCATAGTGACCCTTTTGATGAAAATTGGAACACTCAACATCTCTATATTGCCTTATTGAATCCTTGTAATCTCAATTAAATGGAGAAGGTCTTCCTTATTTGTATTGTTTTCCCTTTTCTTTCATTGCATTTTTTTTTTCTTGAGCAACATAGGTAGTGGTCCCTCCTTCATTTGATCCTTGAATTCTTCCTCTGGATATCGTCCCTGATTCTTGTTGACTGAGCCTTCTAGCAAGCTCATCAAATGATGGGAAGTTAATGTTTGTTTCCTGCAATAGTAATGAAGGTTTACCGAATGAGAGGGAGGCCTCTAAGGGATATAATCATTAATTCCCTATTAGGTGTGGTTTCCCCATTTCTTTGCAAATGATCTCTAAGGGAAGATATCCTCATAATGTATCATTGCATGAATTCTCCTTTGTTCATCTTCATGTCTTTGAGTTTATCTTTCAAAGAGAATATTTCATTGAATTTTTTGAATTCATACATGTCATCTAAATCATCATACAAGTCCTTAGACCTTCTAAAATTTCCAACATATGCATGTACATTTTCTTGTATACCATAATCTATAATTTGTTGTTCTTTTAACCCACCCTTCTTATGCTTGTTTTTGACAGTAGTGGAAGCATTTTTGGGAGGCTCAGGTACCCTTCCTTGAATTAAGTCTTAAACATTAATGTTGTCAGCTATGATCACCAACCTAACTTTCCATGCAATAAGTTCTATGAATCGCCCAACTTCTCATGCTCCTTGAAGAAAGAGGAAGACATTTATACCAAAATATTATTCCTTTTTTCGATTAGCTTCTAGAAAATAGGTGCTCTTTCTGTATGCATCTTTGGCTAGTCTTCAGCTCAGCTCTGATACCGTGTCCATTTTTCATCAATTTGTTCCCTATTGCAACTATTACTTCAACAATATCCAATAACATCCAGTCTAACAATTTCACTTCCTCAATTATAAAATGATATTAGAGCAATAGTAGATAGGATAACTAGATAATTGCACAATGAAATACAACCAAGAGATAAGAGACAAAAATTTGGTGAATGGCTAGGGAGAAACCCCACTCGAGGGAAAACCCTTGCAAATCTCCTTCTAACATATTGTCTTCAAATGTTTAGCAGATAGAGTCCATTATCCAAGGCTACATAATATCCAATGTCAATATCCATTATCCAAACAATAAAACAAATATATCAATGTCAAAGATGATGAGGAAGAGTCAAATCCGTTTAACTATCAAATATGCAAAAATTCAACAAAAGTTGACTACCCTAACTATTCAAGTCAACAATAATTAAATCACGGTTGAATTTTATCCAATTTAATTCAGTCAATGCCTAGTCAATGAAGCCTATTTTGCTGGTCGATGATTTGTCCAAATATGCTCCCAAAACTTCAGTCAAACTTTGTCAGCAGAGAGAGAAAGAATGTTGTCAAAGTCTACAATTTTCTTTGGTCAAACCAAAAAGTCAACATTAGTCAATCTTCTTAGAAAAACCAAAATTTTCCATCTAAAACCAAAGTCAAATGACATTATTTCCACCACATACAATGTTTGTAAGTGTCCTATAACAGACCTACAATTCTCTTGCAACTCATCCCAATCAAGAACAATCGCTTATCGTTGATATGAGAGAGATAAATACTTCCAATTTGAATTGTAAAAACTAATAGGAACAGGAGGGAGAAGAAGTGATGTGAGGTGATGAAGTGCCTAATGAGGTTGAATATCTCTTTTATTTATATCAATCGATGTGGGTGAAACGAAATGTCGTTTGGGCTTCATGAGCCTACATGAAGTTAAAGCCAACCCTGACAATGTGCTGATGAGTGAGCTTCAATTCAAAAACAAACTTCTCCTTATCGAATTTGAGTCATATTTTTGTCAATTTTGGTCCTCTCAAAAAGTGAAATTTAATGCAATAATTATCTTCATCAAATCAGTTGTCGAAATTGGAATTTTGAGCCTACTTGCATAACTTTAAAGGATGTATGAGAATGCATGGGTAGATTCCAAAGGTGCCATTCCCTATTCCTCAAATGATGTCAATTCTGGAAGGATTTTAACCATATTCTGGCAATTTTCAGATAATATAGGTTGTGGTCCATCATAACCAAATTTGGGAGCTGGACCCAAGGTGCCCTCCTGAGTTGACACTCTGCGTTTGAGAAGTGCCTTTGAGGTGGTTGAGGCAAAGATTGGGTGAAGGGTTTCTTTCTTGGATAACTTGTTGGCTTATAATTTTGTGGTAAAATTTGCAAACAATGTATTAAGGTTGTTTTACATTGTCTTCCTTTGTTAGTAAGATTGTGTGTCTAATAGTTTGGTGGGTTTTCTCTAGGAAGTTTTAGCTAGGCCTTGTGGAAGAATTTCTAGGCTCTTGGTGGCTCGGGAGACAAATGCATCTATGAATTTGTATTCTGGGCATTAGAAACTAGAAAGGGCTAGTTGGTGGGCCTATTTTATTTATTTCTAATTTTTCTTCATCTTGTTTTGTTTGATGGATGGATCTACAAAGTTCTAGGCCATATCTGAATTTTGGTAATCTTTCCCTATTGTTTGGATATTTCTAGAGTCTCTACAAAATTGTAGGCCCCATTACACATGCTTGGTTAACTTTTGGGGTGGCTTGTGATGGTTCCACTTGCATATATCATTCATATTGGGATCTGTGGTTAATGAGGCCTCTTATGGGACAAAGGGGTCAACTAGCTAGTGCAATAGAAACATGCTTTCTTGGGGCAATAATATTAAGTGGTAGGTGGTTAAGATGCTTTCTCGGTATGACTAGGAACATAACAGATTACAGAGGAGGAGAGTCCAAGCTATGCAGCAACACCATGGACAGAGCCATAGAGAAACAACTGATCCACTGCTCTCTTTTCCCTTTCACCCCACAGAAAACCCTCCTATGACACAAGACCTTGGTTGTGTGATTCGCCAACTAAGTGTTGCATTAGACTATCTTAATCAGGACTAGCATGACATCACAATGATAACATGTATTTTATGAATTATATCCACCAAAATTTGTTGGAGATGCATGATATAGTGTTCAACCTATGGAGAGGACAAGGCACATCCATGAGCAACTTGATTGTCTCGAAACGTTTTTAGCTAACATGGAAGGGTAGTGATGCATCTAAAAGTAGCTTGACCATCTCGTAAGTTATTTGGCTCACATGGAGAGGCAAGTGCATTGTGGATTCAGACCTCTAACATCCCCTAAGGGTAGTGATGCATCTAAAAGTAGCTTGACCATCTGGTAAGTTATTTGGCTCACATGGAGAGGCAAGTTCATTGTGGATTCAAACCTCTAACATCCCCTAAATGAGGTCTAGATGATATGGCCCCAGTAAACTCTAATAATGTTTGATGCTTACCTCTAACATCCCCTAAGGGTAGTGATGCATCTAAAAGTAGCTTGACCATCTGGTAAGTTATTTGGCTCACATGGAGAGGCAAGTGCATTGTGGATTCAAACCTCTAACATCCCCTAAATGAGGTCTAGATGATATGGCCCTAGTAAACTCTAATAATGTTTGATGCTTATTGATTGTCTATTTCTTTTCTCGGTGTTTTGACACTTTTTACTTTTTCACTTATTTAAAAAAAAATCTATTTTTGAAATTTTTGAAAAATGACATAAAAAGATCTAATCTTCTAAATTAATACAAAAAACTAGATTCACAACAAAAATTAATATTATAATATTCTATGTGAAGATGAAAAACCCCAGGAAAAAAATGAAAATAACTAACCGAAATGTGTAATTAAACAATTATATTATATTGCATTATAAATCTACAAGTAAAATTCCAATAAATAAAATAAATATAGGAAAACAAATGCATACAATATATCTTACTAACCTTCTTCGAAACCGAAACCAACTTGTAATTCTTTTGGATGATTTGCTCCTTCTGTTGAGAGAAAAGATCCACTTTCAGTCTCATCATCGTTATTAGAAGTTCTAAACTTCTTTCGACTCTCTGCAAACGGGCATTTTAGAATTAAAATCTATGTAATATATTTCTAATAAAATGGAGAGAAAAATAAAATTTTGAATTATATAATAAAAATATTGTTAAATTTAATATATAGCTTTGGGAAACGAAATGATAATAAAAAATTCCAATAGTTTCATTTATTCCTCCAAAGATTATGGATTGTTTATGGCTGCTATTATGGATTGAAAGAAGTTTTTCACGTAATATTTCATTGTTGTAACTACCTTCAAAATTCTTTCGATGTGTAATTTTCATTGAAAAACATTACAATATAACTATAACTTTTTTAATTAAGAATCTGAATATCTAATTTTAATAGAAATAGAAAAACAGTAAAAATGGAAAATATTATATTTTCAATCAATGATTTTTTCTAACAAAAATGTGATAAATGGGATATAATTATAGATTTTGTATTCATGTAGCAATATATTTTAGACTTCTTATAACTAAATATTTTAGATTTTTTTTCCCAACATAAATATGTCAAGAAAATTTAGAATGATAAATAAAGATTATTTTCACACATAGTCAAAGTCGATTTTTCTTGAAAGAAGTTCTTCCCCTATGATTTCGTTATTGTAACTTCTTTCAAAAGTCTTCCCTTCTACAACTATGATTGAAAAAACATATTATAACATTGAGAAAAATATTTCTAAAACAATCCCTACTCATTATAATATAATTGTAAATCTTTAATTGAGAATTTAAATATCTAAATTTAATAAGAAAAATAAAATTCAATAATTTTTTTTTTTTGACACTTTTTCTATTATAAATTATTAACCACCTTTTCTAAATAACTTAAAAAAATTAATACAATGAAGATTACAAAACCGAAATATAATTACAGATTCTCTATTCCATATAACTAGGACATTGCTCATTGAGGAGGGAACAACAAAAACACTAAATACACATGCAAAACGTCAAAGAAATTAGAAAAAGCGAACATCCAAAAAAAATCTCAACCGTTGCGCAAATCACATACTAAACAAATGCATAGAGTTCTAAACTATTTGTGTCGACGGTACTTGGGAACTTTCATTTAGCGTGGATGAAATTGTGTCGATGGTACTTGAGAAGTTCCATCTAGGGTGGATGAAATTATTTTCAAATCATTCTGTTGTAGGAACCCATATGACTATATATTTTGTACGGAATGTAAATCAGTATATGTATTAAAAAATATTATAACACAAAAAAGTTTAATGAATAGGAAGGGGAGATATTTTCAATTAATTTTTTATATTATAAGTATTTAGTCGCACTTTCAAAGCTAACCATTTTTTAATATAATGAAATTTTGTAACAAAGAAATATAATTACAAAATCTCTATTTCATGTAAGACTTTGACCATTAAGATTGAGGACGGAGAAAGCTAGCATCGGAAAGACATTGTTAACCCCGTAGCCTAACTTGCATACTAAAAAGGATGGATGCATAGAGTTTTATGTTACACTTTTTTTAATGGTAATTGAGAATTTTTACTGAAATTATTTTAGAATTCTTTTTCAACTTAGAATAAGAAGTAATGATTTATTAAAAATTATTATAATACTGGAGGATATATTTTAGAATTTTTTTCCAACATAAATACATCAAGAAAATTTAGAGTCAGAACTAATGGTTCTTTCATACATAGGATAATTAAATTCTAATTTTTTTAATGAAGTTCTTCACTTATTATTTCATTATTGTAACCACTTTCAAAATTCTTCCTATTAGTAATTATGATTGAGAAACATATTACAACGTTGAGAATATTTTTGAGAAACATATTACAACATTCAGAATATTTCTAAAGTAATACATGACCATTAGAATATAATTATAAAATTTTTAATTAAAAGTTTGAATATCTAAATTTAATAAGAAAAATAAAAATATTAAGAATGGGAAGATTATATTTTCAATCCATTTTTATACAAATTTCACAATTTTTAAATTAGAAATTAAGCCATTCACAATTTTTTAATAAAATATTTTTTTTTAACAAAAGCATGAGAGATGGAATATAATTATAGATTATATATTCCATGTAAGAATGTATTTTAGAATTCTTATAACAAAATATTTTAGAAATTGTTTCCAACATAAATAAATAAAGAAAGATAAAGAAAAATTATTTTCACACCTGAATAGTCGAAATCCATTTTTCTCGAATGAATTTCTTCGCCTATGATTTCATTACTGTAACATCGTCCAAAATTCTCCTCATCTGCAATTATGATTGGAAAACATATTATATCATTAGGAAAAATATTTCTAAAGTAATACTTGACCATTATAATGTAAGTATAGATTTTCTAATTAAGAATTTGAATATCTAAATTTAATTAAAAATATATATTAAAAAAGAGAAGGAAAAAAACATTTCAATAAATTTTTATTTGAATTTTGTAATTTTTTGTATTAAAAATATTTAATCACCTTTTCTAAATAACTCACAAATTTTTAATACAATGAAATTTTCACAAAAATATTACAAATGGAATATTGTTATATATTCTTGACTCCATATAACTAGGCCATTGGCTATCAATATTGAGGAGGCTAAAACAAAAACATTAAAGTCACATGCAAAGGATAAAAAAAAGTAGAGAAAGCTAACATCCAAAAAATATATATTTTAGAATTATTTTCCAACATAAATAAGTCAAAGAAATTTAGAAATTTAGAGTTAGAAATAAATATTCTTTCACCTGAATAGTCCATGTCCATTTCTCTTGAAAGAAGTTTTTCACCTATGATTTCATCATTGTAACAATCTTCAAAATTCTTCCAGCCTGTAATTATCATTGAAAAACGAATTTAAACATGGGTAATATTCCCATTACAATATAATGATAAAATTTTCAATTAAAAATTGAATATCTAAATTTAATAAGAAAAATAAAAAGATTAAAAATGAAAAAAATATGTTTTGAATCAATTTTTATATGAATTTCCTATTTTCTAAATTAAAATTTGTTAACTTTGAAGTGAGTAACAAAATTTTAATAGAATTATTTTTTCTAACCAAAGCATGATGAATGGAATACAATTGCTTGACGAATGGAATACAATTGATGATTGTGTACTGCATGTAACAATAAATTTGACAATTTTTATAACAAAATATTTTCTTTTTTTTTTCCAACATAAATATGTCAGGAAAATGTAGAATAATAAAGAAAAATTATTTTTGGCACCTGAATAGTCAAAGTCTATTTTCCTTGAAAGATGTTCTTCGTCAATTATTTCATTATTGTAATTGCCTTCAAAATTCTTCCCATATACAATTATGATAAAAAACATATTATAACATTGCAAAAATATTTTAAATGAAAAAATTAAAGATGAAAAAAATCTATTCAATCATTTTTTATATAAATTTCGCAATTTCTATATTAAAAAATATTAATCACCTTTTATAAATGACTCAAACCTTTAATAAAATTATTTTTTTATAACAAAATCATGAGAAGTGAAATATAATATGGAATATAATTACAAATTATGTAAATTTTTAATAAAATTATTTTTTATAACAAAATCATGACAAGTGAAATATAATATGGAATATAATTACAAATTATGTATTCCATGTAACAATATATTTTAGAGTTCTTATAACAAAATAGTTTTTTTTCCCATAAATGTGTTAGGAAAATTTAAAATGATAAAGAAAGATTATTTTCGCACCTAAATAGTCAAAATCCATTTTTCTTGAAAGCTCTTCTTCTTCGTGTAGGACTTTATTGTTGTAACTTCCTTCAACCTTCTTCCCATCTGCGATTAAGATGGAAAAACTTATTATAACATTGGGAAAATTATTTCTAAAGTAATACATGACTATTATAATATAGTTATAATTTTTTAATTAAGAATTGGAATATTTAAATTTAATAAGAAAAAAATTATTATATTAAAGGAAAAACATTGAATCAAAAGTATGCTTACTGAAATGAAATTGGAATGGGTTAGTTCAATATAAAAGAGTTAAATTCGCACAAAAAGACAAACATAGGACTCCCGGTTATTTGTTTCATTTATTCTAATTAATGAATAATAAAAAATTATCTTTAAAAATAATATTAAGTGAAATTGAATGATAAAACAAGACATAAGAAAAAGTGAAATAACAAATGATCCAAAAGGCATTTGCAAATACATAGGAGTTCCTATTACGAATAAGATAACAATAAATTCAAGTTGGGGTGCTGTAATTTTTACCACAAGTGTTCGGAAATTTTGTTTAGACTAGGTTTTGAGTCCTTTTGTTCTTTCGAAAAATTGCTACGAAACTTTGTGGTGAGTCACTCATTAGAGAGTTGAAAAGAGATTTGGAAGTAAGTGAGAACAAACATTTTAGTTTCTATTTCCTTTTCAAGTGTTTTTGAAAGTATTTGATTTGAATCAAAGTTGTAAAATTATGCTCATATCAATCAACAAAATGTGAACTTCTAAGGTTTGTCTCTTTTTTCTAAAGAGGAATGCACATAGTATTTCTTTTTGTAAAAGGGGAAAATTTATGGAATTTTAACTCAGCTTTGTAGCAGCTATTTGCAAAAGAAATAAACTATTGTGGAATTGAATGCAAAGTATGCTTACTGAAAGGGAATCAAAAGGGGCTAGATGCAGTGATCAAGCTGTAGGTGGTTGTAAAGACTTTGATTTTAGTAAGGACTCCTCTTGCTACCTACACTTGATGTAAGCATTTCCATGCATGTGGGAGAAGTGGTTGAAGGAAAATGATGGTGAGATGCGAAAATCAGCCGATGTTTGAACTCTGGAGATAAAAGTGAATGTTAAGCCTTGTCAGTCTACATTGCCAATGCCCACTGTCACCTTTGCTAATTTCATTCCTTACAATTTATGTATCTTCCAACCCCATGCCATTCGAAGGGGAATTTTCCTATGAGACCCTCGCGTTAATGTGGGAAGTGGAACATAAGATGGATTGAAGGTTCCCATGGGAGGCCTTCATATTGGAATAAGTCAACAACAACAAAGGATGGTAATTGAGGGACTTTTGATCTAGTTGCATAGAGAATGGAAATTACTTTTCGAAGTGCTTTGTTTACAAGACCTGCTTCAAACCATAAGTTACATGTGAGAAATACTTGTTTTTCATTACAAATAAGAACTTTTCCGTCCAATTTTTCATCTTCTTCGTATGCACCAATAGGATGGTGGTTCCTTTTATTTGCATATCATTGTTGTTAAAATTGGAAACTAGGGGAAAACTTCATGTGGGTCATCTTATTAATGGATGCTGATATTTTTCTTTGATCCCTCTCGTCGAGAGGTGTAGGACTGATCTAAAGATCATCCAATTCTGATAAGTATTCATGGACATATGAATTTATCTATGTTATGGGACAATTCATCAAGGTCGGCCAACAACCAAATAAACCCCACTTGTGCTTAACGTTTTAGTATAAATAGACATGACCTCCAATTCATTTCAACACACTTGGGATCTCTTCCTCTCTACTTGTCTGGGTTTTAGTAGCAGGAGAGATCCTAAGGGATAATGCTTCCCTAATCTAGAGGGAAGAAGCCAAAACTCTCAGGAGCTGCCAAAACAGTTGGGAATAGTTGAAATTGCTAGGATTTTCGGGTAAAGATGGAACTACTGGAAATGCCAGAACTATTGGAACTATCGAGAATAGCCGAAACTATCGGAACTGCTGAGAACTTTTGAGAATAGCCAGAATTGTCGGAACCATCGGAACTGTCATGAATAGTTGGAACTTCTAGGAATAGGTAGAACTGCTGGAACAGCTAGCAAAGCTGACACAGAGGATAGAAGCTGGAACTACCGAAATTGCCGGGAAAATCCAAAGATGCCAGAATTGCTAGGAATAGCCGGAATTGCTAGAACTATCGGAACTATCAGGAATAGCTAAAATTGCTGAAACTGCTAGAACATTCTCAGCATCTATCTTCAAAGGAGAGCAACATGCAAGGGAAAACTAACTAACATTGGGAATGTTTTATGGTAGTTAGCAAAAAATACACTAAGCATGGAATGTTACAGCTAGCATGCAAGGGACAACAAGCATGTAAAGGACAACAAGCATGTTAGGGACAACAAATAAGCTAGGGACAACAACCAAGAAAGATGCAACCAACACATAGGTTAGTATGCCAACATGGTGCAACAATGGCACATAATGCAGTACAGTGATGGGTACGTTCATGATTAATGAAGCATGATGAGATGCAGCATAGTGATGATGGGTGCAACATGGTGGAGCACAGTGAGGTGCATCATGCTGACGAAATGCAGTAGAACAATAGGTGAAGGAGTCACCTTGGAGGATCAATTGAAGTAACATGTCTTCAAATGATCTCATGTATCATCTTCTTAGAGATGATCTATGCTCTTATCTAGGTAAGTCAAAGTGTTGACTTCAGTTGTAAATGCACTATCTCTCTCTCTCTCTTTGCTAGACTATTGAAGAACATATAAGAAGAATTGATCAAGGGTTTCCCCACATTGGGGTTTGTCCTTGGCTAGCACCACATCTTGTGTCCTCTTGTCTTAGCTTGTCATCTGTGATTTATGTTTATGTTCTATCTACAATTTACTTTAATGCTGATGTGATTGCTAATCTAGAAAATATATTGAGCTAACAGTGATAATTGAAATAAATTTCTCTAAGCATATAACATACGTAAAATTAACATGGTATTAGAGCTGAGGTGAAGGAAATTCCCAAGCAAGAGTGAAATAGAAATCATTGAAGACAGTTGGGAAAGGACAAAAGGATAAGTGGATTCCTCATCCCTCTTCAAATTCACCAAGGGCGAAGTCGAAGCAAGGAATATTATCAGAATGGCGCAACAGAACTTTTTGATGGCCTACCTAAAGATCACTTCAATGGGAATTCTGGATCTAAGGGTAGAAGAAAAGGCAGAGGCTTTAGTTGTAATAAGTTTAGCCATTATGCGAAGGAGTGTCTGAGGTAGGGACACGTCACTTGATGATGAAAACAACCATTCCTAAGACATCTTCAATGATCAGAGGAATGACAGGTAATGCAAGTCATCAAGCAAATAGCTGACTCTTCAAAGAAAGAAAAGAAAACCAGGTATGAAGAATCAAATGTAGTTTTTGATAAAATAAGAAGTGTTATCTTGTATTGGCCCTCTCTTTTAGATTATTTGGGAATCTGGCTTATTGATTGTAGTGCTTCAAGGAACTTCATTAGATATTAGGGTGCACTCTCTAATTGGTAGAGATGGAAAAAATAGTGGGATTATACTTGGAGCTGATGCCACCTATCTTAGAAAGGGTTTAGGGAATATAACCCCTCAATTCAATAAGGGTAACTTGATTCATTTACATAATCTCTTTTATGTACCTGATTGTAAGAAAAAACTGGTGTCCGTTCAGCAATGGAAGTCAAATGTTACAGGGTGGCACTCATCGATGGAAAGGTATGTGTTTGAATATAAAATCTTCAAATATGTTTTTGAGTTTAGGGTTGTATCAAGTTGCAATAATTCCACTGGCGACCATGTCCATTAACACATAGCACCTGAGGTCTGTGAGTCAGATAGTGACAGGGATTCCTGAATTCAAAAAGACCATGAAAGTACATGTTTGAGATGTACCAAAGGAAAATCTTACCATGTCCACAAGCTTGGAACAACCCAAGGGGTTTGAGATTGATGATCAGAAATCTCACATATGCAAGTGGAATAAATCCCTCTATGGCTTGATGAAAAACTCCCTAGGCGTAGCATGAGAGGATTTTGATCCACTCCTAATTCATAATCTATTGAGTGAGTTCACCCCATCTATAGTTAAGTTAAAGTTGTCGAATAAAAATACCACTACATCACTTCCCAATTTAGGTCAAACTGCATTTTATAGTGTTTCCTCTGATCCATCAAACACAAGAGCTAAGCCTAGTAGAGGAACACAAAAAAAAACCAATTTAAAAAAATGTTATTTTGTAACTATTTCCTAAGTTGGACTTAGGAAAAACTAATAATTCTAAGTTAACTTATGATTCAATCTTATCACTTCATCGCAATTTAATCTCATCCCTAGAGAAAGATTTTAGGGTTGACGTAAAAATTATAAGAGGAGATAGAGCAAGTAAGTGACATGTAAAATGAGCACAAGTAATGTCTCAGATTAGCGAGAGAAAAAAACTAGTGTTCAATATATTATAGGGGTTCTACATCTAGGTGGAAGAGATTGACCAAGGGTCAGATTACTTTAGCTTAGGCATCATTTATGTAGTCTCCAATTCACATGTGTGTGCAAGAAGGAGAGATTTGTGCTCGTTTTTTGAGGTAAAATTTAATTTCTCCCTTATTATAATTTTCTAAGGAAATCCCTTTTGATGGAGATGGTAAAATGACACACAAAGTTGTAGGTTTTCTCAGCAACTAGGTTTTCCTATGTATATATTGTGTTCTATGTCTTGAATGTGTTTTTCTTTAGATTTAATTTTCATTTTCCATTGAGTATGCTAAGTTATGAAACTTAGTTTATTTACCATTTGAGATTCCAATGAGACAATTATTTGTATTTCTAGTTTTACTCTTAGAAATTGTTAATAAATTATTGTATTTTATGGAAATATAACATTTGAAGCCTTCTTCACCTAAGAAGTGAAATTTCTTCCAGGGAATCGAAGACAATACGTTCATGGTGAATCCGTGTGAATAAATGTCCTCGAAATTCTTACTGCAGTGTCATTAATGCTTTATTGTTGGACATGCCTATGGATTGCAACCTCATCCATTCAGAGATCGGTTGTGCCACAAAGGTGAAGATACACTATGTGATTTTCTATAGGAATTAGAAATAATGTGGTTGACACAATCCATGATAGAGATTGAAAAGTTAAAAATACAAAAAGAGTGAAATAAAAACTAGAATGGAGTGAGTTTCCCTTCAAAACATTCAAAATTAGTTAAGTAGATTACATAGGAGACAAGGAAATAAAAAACAATTAATCACAGGAGAAATCTTAAACTATAAATCAACTAAAGGAACAGAAACAAAACCTACTTACGACCATTATAGGACATCTAATATAAAGTAAGATTATTTATCTCAACACTTGCTCCTAATTTCAATTGTTACAAGTATTGGGACATATAATGCCTAGTTGCTCTCTTTGAAATTAAAATAAATTTTTTACTAATGGCTTGATGAAAATATATGCAAGCTAATGTCGTGAGCCATATAAAGCAGGTAATATATCTCCATAATTGAAAATCTCATGAATGAAATCAAAATGTGTGCCAATGCACTTGCTCTTTTTATGAAAGACGTGATTTTTCGATAAAGAAATTACAAAGTTGTTATCACAAAAAATAGGAGTTGTCTCCTTCTGAAAATTTGAAATATATTTCGATCGTCTTCTCAAGCACACTAGTTGAAAATATTATAATGTTGTAGCTACATACTCTACCTCTGCAAAATACATTTAATGATTGTTTTCTTCTTGGATTCCCTATGATATCATATTTGTTTCAAGGTGAAAATAATACCTTGGGATGGTTTTCTGATCATCTGAACTACTTGCATATGCATTCTCTATATAGCATGAAAGTGTGTAATCTTCAGAATATGTTTAAAACAAGCACAGTATATTGCTCCAATGTGAAACCTTAGGATATTACATAAACCTAGAAACAAAACTAGCTACAAACATAATATCAGTTCTAGTTGCAGTGAGATAGAAGGGTGTTAAAATTGGAAACTAGGGACAAACTCCATGTGGTTCAGATTATTTAAGGCAATTGATATTTTTATTGGATCCCTCTCATCGAGAGGTGTAGGATTGATCTAAAGTTCATCCGATTCCGATAAGTTTTTATGGAGATATGAATTTATTTTTATTATGGAATTATTATCAATTCAACCAACAACTTGTGTAAGCTCAGAAGCCCAATAATCATGCCTATTTGTCATCTATGTCTTAGCACAAATTGGCAAGGACTTGAAGTCATTTGGACACACATTCTTGAGGTGATCTCCTCTCCACGTCTTGGGTTTTTGGAGAAGGAGATGCACAAAAATAATATGCTGGCCTAATTCGATGATGCCCTAACCTACACGTTGCTCAAGAAGCCCTAACACATCTTAACATAGTTCTGTAATTGAGTCTCATAGCTGAAATAAGGGAAGACATTCTTATGATGATCAGCAGCTCTAGATGTAGTCAATGGATGCCCTAATTTTATGTCAAAGTCAGGCCTCAATACGCTATCCAAGAAACCTTATAGGCTGGTCATTGATGCACAAGTCCTAGAGATACTTACTCACAAATAATGGAGACACATATGTATGGTTTTCATGGTTACATTCATATTCTAGTTATACATGACACTTATACAGTCAACGTGATGCCCTAAAACATGGCAGAGATCTACACGCAGTTAGACTATATATGAACACAGCATAATCTATGTATTGGGTCAACATATGAAGCTGCAGTAAAATGCAACATTATCATATGTTAGAGGATCTCGACATACTTGAAGGGATGAAGCCATAGTGGAAGAGACATATTATACGCATTCATGAATGTACGCAATCATGGAAAGGTCCCAGGATCTAGTTGTTGTCATAAACTTTCTAGCCATAGTCGAAGAGTTCTAGCCACAAAGGAAACCTGTAGTTTCCAAGAGGAATAATAATACGCTATGTGAAGTATGCAACCCTAACTCAATAATGGGATTTCGTGGAACTATAGCCTAGCTGCTTTGCTAGGCTGTAAGCCATAGCAAGCAGCTAAGGATGATATGTATATGAACTAAAGAATGATGTATGGGTAGCATTATGAGCAGCATGATGACATGAGATCATGGGCAGAATGATGTATGGGCAGCTCCGTGATGTATGAGATCATGAGCAGTATGATGATGCATGATGCAGCATGTTGGTACTGCAGTGTAAGGTGCAACAAATCAACAAAATGCAACAGTATGATGGGTGAAGGAGTCACCTCAGAGAATCAATTGAAGCAACATTTCTTCAAATGATCTCTGTTAATATAAAAATTCAAACTATTGACTTCTGTTGTAAATGTATTATCACTCTCTCTCTCTCTTTCTCTGCTGAAATTTGATGAACATAAAAGAAGAATTGATCAAGGGTTTCCGCACATTGGGGTTTGTCCTGGCTGGTGCCACCTTTTGTGTCCTCTTGTCTTTGCTCGTCTTCTACGATTTATATTTATGTTCTATCTGCAGTTTACTTTATGTTGATGTGATTTCTAATCTAGAAAAGAAATTTAAACAAATTTCTCTAACATAGAACATACCTAAAATTAACATGGTATCAGAACTAAGGTGAAGACAATGCCCAAGCAAGAGTGAAGAAATCACCAAAGACATCTGGGACAAGATAAAAGGATGAATGGGTTCCTCGTCCCTCTTAAAATTCACCCCGGGATAAGTCAAAAAAGAGAATAATATCATAATGGCACAGCAGAAGGTTCGGATGGCCTACCTAAACATCACTTCATTGGGAAGTTCAGATCTAAGGCTAGAAGGAAAGACAAATGCCTTGGTTACAATAAGTTCTACCGTTATGCGAAGGAGTGTATAAATGGAATAGACACTTCTCTCTATGAAGATAATCAAATCATTCCAGGGTCAAGAGAATGATAGGTAATTCAGTTCATCAAGGAGAAATGGTTAACTCTTCAATGAAAGCAAGGAACCCTAGGCACTTCATCGGATAGATAATCGTGGGATTATACTTGGAGCCAATACCACCTATCCCAAAAAGGTTGCAAGGAATGTTAACTCTCAATTGAATGAGGGTAACTCGATTCGTTTACAAGATCTCTTTTATGTACCCGATCGCAAGAAGATCTTGGTGTCCATGTCAACAATGGAAGTCAAAAGTGACAGGGTGGCACTCATCAATGGAAAGGTACGTGCTTGAAAATAGATTTTTCAAAGATGTTTTTGAGTTCATGGTTGCATCAAGTTGCATGAAGTCCACTGCGAACTATGTCCATTGACACAACACCAGAGGTTTGTGAATCAAATGGTGACATGGATGCTTGAAGATCATGAAGGTACCTGTCTGATATGTACCGAAGGAAAATCTTATAAGGGGACCATTCACCTCATGCCACAAATCTATAGGTTTGGAACAACCCGAGGAGTTTGAGCTTCATGATCAAGAATCTCATGTATGCAGGTGGTAGAAATCCCTCTATGGCTTGAAGCAAATCATCCCAGGCATAGTATGAGGGGATCAACAATTGTCTGATGAAGTTGAGATTCACTAGGAGTGAAATTGATCCAAACCATTACTCAAAGGTTGTGGATGATAGACCTCTCATACTGAAACCTATTTCTGACAGGTGTAGACCCTCTCATTTGTAGAAGATAGAGGGAGTTGGATTTGGAATGTGGAAAGATAAACTGGAAGCCTGTGACTACCTCAGGGATCTTAACTTTCAAAAGTTATATGGTAGTGATGTCAGAACAGATTTGGGAAATTCCTCTTAGTTTTATAAACTCATTTCCATTGATGTTCTTGGTGAACCTTTGTCTGGACATATGTACTATAGTTAGAATGGTGAGCTCATATTTGGTTGAGCTTCACTGGATTGGTGCCTAGAATCTTCTGAGATATCTTCAGGGCACAATCTCTCATGTATTGAGATACAATTCCTGGAATATTTCAAATGTTGAGTGGGCAGGTAGTTTGAAGGATCACTAGAGCACTTCTCAGTGATTGTTCTCCTTTGGATCTACTTCGATATCCTGGATGAGCCAGAAGTAGAAGTCCGTGGCTTTGAGCACCACCGAGGTACAATCTACTACTGCTAGCATGGCTACCTAAGAGACAGCAAGTTACGAAACCTCTTCAGTGAGCTGTTTGGATTCCACTATGTAGCAAGATGATTAGTTCTCCTATGAGGTCTGGATGATGTGTTCTCCATGATGACTATGTAGCAGGATGATTAGTTCTCCTTTGAGATCTAGATGATTTCTTCTCCATGATGACTATGTAGCAGGACGATTAGTTCTCCTGTGAGATCTATATGATGTGTTCTCCATGACGACTATGTAGCAGGATGATTAGTTCTCCTATGAGGTATGGATGATGTGTTCTCCATGAGATTATGTAGCAGGATGATTAGCTCTCCTGTGAGGCTTGGATGATGTGTTCTCCATGGTGATTGTGTATCAGGATGATTAGTTCTCCTATGAGGACATGGTTGATTAAGTTCTCCTATCGATAGATCCTACCCATGCAGTCTGGGACTCATGGGAAGTACCTCTTATCTGTTCAATGAGCAAGGAAATGAGGATAGGGACCATAGCAGTATTGATGGATGCATCATTGTATCTACCATACTCCTTATGCTAGGATGACCTTCATTGATGTGGGATTAATGTTACTGATCTAGGACTAGTTGTAGGAGTTATACCTACTATGACAATGACTTTGAGTCAGTTGAGATTTGTTTGGGACAAGTGGTACATACTCTGAGACTGACTTTGGGTTGGTTGAGACTGGTCTGGAACTAGTGGTACACACTCTAAGACTAATAATACTGGTCTGGGACCAGTGGTAGGAGTGGTATCCACTATGATGCTGACTTTGGGTGAGTTGAGATTGGTCTGGGACTAGTGATATGCACTCTGAGACTAAATTCGGGTTATTGGAGAATGGTATCAGACATTCTGAATCAATTCTTCTTCTTCGTGGTTCAGTAGAGCTAAGTAGAGAAAATCAGAGCTACCAAAGATGAGCAGAGATGAGCAGAGTACAGCAGACCAGAGCAGAGCCAGTAGAGCAGAGTGGAGCCACCAGAGCTAAGCAGAGTCAGCAAAGCTTAGCAGAGTAGAGAAAAGCTAGTAGAGTTGAGCAGAGCTAGCAGATCTGAGCAGAGATGAGAAAGAATAGTGCAGCACACTGATGGAAGAGATAATACAGTTGGACATATGGATCAGCGCATGTAGTTCTCCCTAGTTCATAGGTAGTGTTAAAATTGGAAACTAGGGCCAAACTCCATGTGGGTTAGCTCATTTATGGCAACTGATATTTTTATTGGATCCCTCTCATCGAGAGGTGTAGGATTGATCTAAAGATCATATGATTCTGGTAAGTATTTATGTAGATATGAATTTATTTTGATTATGGAATTATTATCAAGTGGACCAACAACTCGTGTAGGCTTAGAAGCCCAATATTCATGCCTATTCATCATCTATGTTTCAGTATAAATTCGCAAGGCCTTGAAGTCATTTGGAAACACATTCTTGATGTGATCTCCTCTCCACGTCTTGGGTTTTGGAGAAGGAGAGACACCAAAATAATACGCTAGCCTTGTTAGATGATGCCCTAGCCTACATGCCACTCAAGAAGCCCTAACACATATGAACGCAGTTTTGTAATGGAGTCTCCTAGCCACAGTAAGGGAAGACATTCTTACGATGATCATGGAAACTTATACACAGTTCATGATGAGGATTATACGTAGAAATGGAGGCCTTGATACGCTATTCCAAGCAACTTTAGACGCAGTCAATGGATGCCCTAATTTGTTGTCAAAGTGACACCTCAATATGTTGTCTAGGAAACCTTATATGCTGGTGTTCATGGTTACATTCATATGCTAATTATACATGACATCTATACATTAGACGTGATGTGCTAACATAGGGCATAGATCTAGATGCAGTTAAACTATATATGAATGCAGCATAATCTATGTATTGGGTCAACATATGAAGTTGCAGTCAAACGCAGCATTATCATATATTCTGGGCTCTTGACATACTTGAAGGGATGAAGCCACAGTGGAAGAGATGTATTATATGCATTCCTGGATGTACCCAGTCATGGAAAGGTTCCAAGATCTAGCTGCTATCAGAATAGTGTCTAGCCACAGTCGAAGGGTTCTAGCCACAAAGGAAACTTGTAGTTACCAAGAGGAATACCAATACGTTGTGTGAAGTAGGCAACCCTGACCCAATAATGGGATTGCATGGAACTATAGGCTAGCTACTTTCCTAGGCTGCAAGCCATAGCAAGCAGCTAAGGCTGATATGTATATGAACTAAAGAATGATCTATGGGCAACATTATGAGTAGCATGATGATATGAGATCATGGGCAACATTATGAGTAGAATGATGATATGAGATCATGGGAAAGATTATGTATGAGATCATGGGCAACATGATGTATGGGTAGCTCAGTGGTTTATGAGGTCATGAGCAACACGATAATGCATGATGTAGCATGATGGTATTACATGGTAAGGTGTAGCAAATGGATCAGATGTAGCACTATGATGGGTGGAGGAGTAATCTTAGAGAATCAATTGAAGCAATATTTCTTCAATTGATCTCTGTCGATATAAAAATTCAAAGTGTTGACTTCTATTATAAATGTACTATCTCTCTCCCTCTTTCTCTGCTAAACTTTGAAGAACATCAAAGAAAAATTGATCAAGGGTTTCCGCACATTGGGGTTTGTCTTGGCTAGTGCCACATGTTGTGTCCTCTTGTCTTGGCTTGTCTTCTGTGATTTATATTTATGTTCTATCTGTAGTTTACTTTATGCTGATGTGATTGCTAATCTATAAAATAAATTTAAACAAATTTCTCTGGCATAGAACATACCTAAAATTAATAAAGAGACTACCAACTAGAATTTTATACAATGTGGGATCAACTGTTTTTGTTGCATCTTGTTTTCTTAACTTAGTGCCTTGAGAAATTAGAGTACCATATGGTTTGAATTTGGTCATTCTAAACTTTTGGACTATATCAATGGCATATTTTTGTTAAAAATTAAAAAAGCCATTACCAAATTACTGAATTTCAATGCCTAACAATTACTTCATGAGCCCTAGATCAATAATATCATTTTTTTCATTGCATCTTAGAATTCATCTATGGTCATACTTCTAGTATAAAGTAGACCAATGACATAAAGGAAAACCACTTTTTATGAGATAAGTGTCAATGCAATTGTACCAAGCTTGGGGAGTTTATTTCAAGCCATAATCAGATTTCTTCATCCTATACATGTTATGCTTATGTCTTGGAATTTGAAAACCATGAGTCTTCTCCGCATAAACCTCTTCCCACAATATACCATTTAAGAAAGTTTATTTTACATCAAGTTGAAATTTTTCCCATTTGTGTTGAGCTGTTGTGGCTAGAATAGTTCTACCAATGTCTAACCTTGCCAATAGAGAAAAGATTTCCCCATTGTGAAACCAAAATGTTGTGAGAATCCTTTGGAAACAAACCTTTCCTTATGCTTAATTTCTCCTTTTTCATTCAGTTTGGTCTTATATACCCACTTTACAACAATCTTGGTTTTTTTTTATCTTAGGAGATTAGCTAGTTCCCAAGTCTCATTCTTTTACTACCTCTTCAAAATGGGTTTCTTGATAGAAAATAAAGGAAAAAGCATTATGCTAAGAAAATGCATGCTCCTGCTCATGTACTGATGGTCCTATTTTTTTTATTGTCTTATGAAAATGATGAATCACTATTGGGTTGACTGCTAGAATATGTACCATTTTCAAAGTGGTATGGCTCTTCCTGAACCTACAATCTTGGTAGTTGTGTGGATGAATATGCTGAGTTAAAGATTCATCAATTTGACCAAACCAAGATTTATTTTCAAAAAATTTAACACCTCTTCTTATAACAAACTTCTTGGTGACTAGATTGTAGAGACTATAGGCTTTTGAATTTCCACTCTAGGCTATAAAAATACGTCTTTCACTTCTATCATCTAGCTTCCTTCGCGGCTTCTCATAAATATGTTCAAACGATACAGAACCAAAAATGCAAAAGTGAGAGACATTCACCTTCTTACTATCCCAATATTCTTGAAGTACTAGATCTTTGACACTAGTTGTTGGATATCTTTTGAGAACATATATTGTAGTAGAAACTGCTTCAGCAGAATAGTCATTGGGAAACTTCTTCTCGTGGATTATACATTTAGCCATATTCATGATTGACTAGTTTTTCCTTTCTACTATTCCATTCTATTGCGGAGTGTATCTTGTTGTCTTTTGCATGTGTTTTTGACAAAAAGCTTTGAATTCATTGAAACTGTATTGTCCTTATTTGTTTAGCTTGAGTACATTTATAGGCTTTCCACTTTTCTTTTCTACTTCTTCTTTTAAATATTTGAACCTTGAGAAAGGATTAGATTTATTTTTGAGAAAGTAAATCCATATCTTCCTGCTATAATCATTAATGACGATAGGAAAATAAAGAATACCACCAATGGACTATGTTTGCATTGGGACACATATATCGTTGTGGTCTATCTTTGAGGGATACCTTTTTATAATGGAAGATGTGGGAAATATATCTATTTTGTGCTTGAATAGAATAGAAATTTCACATTTACAATCCTTTTCATACGCAATAGGGAGACCAATGACCATAGAATTTTTCTAGCAGACTTAAACTTTTGAAGGGGATATGTCCATACCTAGAATGTGATCACTAATACTTATCTATCCTTGACACATTGTCTGCAAAATACTATGAGAGATTTCAAATTTTAAGAGTCAGTGGAAAAATCCTATCCTTGGCTTTTTCAACCTTTTCTACCAATATTCTATTCCAAGGTTTTTCATAGAGATAACATGTGATCCCTTTCAATATTGCATCATACCCTTGTTCCATCAATTCTCCTACAATAACAAGATTATGCTTCAAACGTGGAACAAAACAAACATCAGGCATATATTTTTTCTTATTTTGATTAATGAGAACATGGATAGTAAATTTCCCTTCAACTTTTGAGATGTCATGGAAGCATCAACACAGGAAAGTATAATTTTGTTACCTGTCACATGGTTGTTGTAGCCACTATCTAGAAATGAAAGGTCCTTACTGTTAAGGAGTGTAACTATGTTCGATATCCATAATGGCATATGTAATTGTGATTTTATGTAATGAAAAAACTAAGAAAATAAAATTATTTTTGTAAATACTTGAATCATTGGTTACATGATCAACGAATTTCATTTTAGTTAAGGTTCCAATCGTGAACCTTTCAGTTTTTTCATCTAGTCATAAAATTCAAATTGATTCAATGTCACGTATGAAGGACCCTTCTTGGGCATGTTACATTTTTGTATGAATCATTAAATGTATAATAATTCCCTCGAAGACCAAGCAAAGGTACCTTGTACATGTCAAGTACAATATGGACTAAATGATCTCCTCCAAAAGACATGTCAAATGACCCTCTGTCAAGTTGGCCTAAATTGACTAGGAAACAACTATAAATAGGTAGATTGGCCTCATTTCAAAAGCATAAATTTGGATTATAAAATTGATTCCAGGTCTAAGATAAGGAGAAGTGTGAAGGGTCGAGACGAGAAGCCTCACATATAGTGAAAGGAAGGAAGGGAAGGACAAAGTATTTTTGCACTGTTTATTGGGTGAATTTACCTTACGCATGTGTCAGAAGATAGGGTTTCTACAAGTTCACATCAACAGATATAAAAGTCACATGAAGGGCTTCTCTACCAACATTTTGTTGGTTGAGGTTACAAATTAAAGAAATCAATATCAAAAAAGGAGAGACACACCTATAAAGGCCATATCTTAATCTACACATGTGTCTAGAGAATGATTTCAGGCAACCAAAATTACACACCTGTGAGCAAGGCTGAAATCATCATGGTAGTCAAAAAGTGCAGTGCAAAGATAAGCTCTAACTAGTATTGACTTTGTCAAGAAGGAAGAAACTGAAAGATATTTTTGTCTTGGTCATGAAGTGGGAACTAGGTCAAGGACCTTGGTCTTCGTATTCGTCAATTGGAGTCTCTATAAGAAAAATAATTTGTTTGGGTTTTCCTCTCCAGTGGGAGGTTTTGGCCCTGGCGATAGCTACATTATGTGTGTCTTGTCCATTTATGGTTTATGAGTTGTTATGTATTGGATGAATAACAAAACTATACTAACTTAAGTAAAAGGTGTAAAGAATTCAAAATTAGTTACAAACAAAAGAGAAATCACTTAATCTCGGTGCCCTAGATTTATCAACATGTTATCAGAGCTAAGGTCACAAAGTCAAGAAAGGGCATCTTATGAAGGGACTCTCACCAATCAAATATCAAGTAAGGCATCAAATGAATATCATCTTGAAGTCAAAAGAAACACCATAACCCTATACTAAAGAAGAATTATACAAAGAAATATTTGGATCATCATCAAGAAAAGAATTCCAAAACCCTACATCTGCTCATGTTGAAGAGATATAAGAACCAATGTAATCTTGAAGTTTATTCATCCAATAAAGTCACTTAAATATCAATATCATATCATAATTAATGAAAGAAGCATTCATAGGATCCACTCTTAATCATTTTCAAGTTGAAGTATCTTGAAAATCTATTCATCCAAAGGAAACTATCTCAAGGACATTGTCATCAAGATTCTAAGGCAATATCTCTCTCATTGAAGAAATATCCTTACAAATGAAGGAATCATCAAGAATTCATGAACAAGACACCACCATTAAAGGATCCTAAGGGACGTCCCACTCTGTGGGATTAAGGATCATCATTGAAGAAAAACTATCTTTTTCAAAAGGAAATTTTCTATTCTCTATATCATCATTAACATCAAGGAAGCAACAAGGAGAAGGAGCATCCTATGAGGTAAGTATATTTATGTCTACATATGAATATTTCAAAATTCCTTTTTGTAAGGAAAACAATGAATTGGTTGGGGGTTCAAACTATCTTGCATGACACAAAATGATAGATCTAAATCTCATTGGAAATGGGGTTATCAAACATGTCAAAGGATCTATCACTAAACCAAGAAATGAATATGTTCAAGCTCTTTCAAAGTATATTAAAGGGGACGTTAGAGATTAAAATATTATCATGTAATCCATCAAGGATACCCTCATCCCATATATATCGAAATGTGAAACTTCAAAATAAATTCATGAGAAATTGGTAGAGTTGTATTCCGTAATCACTACTGGAAAGGTCGTGTCATTAGGGAAAGAAGACTACAAGGTCAAGATGTAAAGGGAAGATGGAATATTCTCATACTTTATGAGGATATTTGAGATATGGGACCAGCCTCAAGATCTCGGAAAAGTGATGTCTGACAGAGAAATGACTACAGTTGCACTAAATGCACTATCGAAGGAGTGGGGAAACTTTACTTCAAGAGTTTATGGGAACAAAGAAACTACTCCATCCCATGGTCTATGGTCACTATGCAAGATTGAAAAATGTAGACTAAAGGCAAAATCTAATCTAGGAGAAGATGAGAAAAAACAATCTTATGGTACAATGGCAAGAAGAAAAGGGGCATGGCCAATATTCAATGCTATGGGTGCCAAGAATATGGGCACTACAAAAGATATTGTCAGGAGATCAATAAGGACAATAAAAAAAGAGGGAGAGAAGAAGCCCATATTACAAAAGAAGAGGAGGAAGTTGAAGATAATAAGTCCAAGAAAGAAGAAGTAAGAGATCTCTATTATGATTGAGATAGTCTTCCTGAGATAAGTTATTTTCAAGTTCATAAGTCTACTATAAAATATGGCTATCATGGTTCACTAAGAAAAGTGATAGGATTCATCATGGCATCATGGAAGCATTGAAAGCAAGAGATCGTTCCATCATGAAAGATCGCTAAAATTGGAATCTATGGTAGTCAAGTAGGGAAAATTTTAGGGGCTAATATTCACAGGTGGGTTAATTTTCCATGATTTTTCCAAAAAAAATATTCACCAATTTCCATTTTTTTCTAAAATAATTCACCTAAATTTTATAGTCCACCATTATCTAACCTTAAAAGGCTCCTAAATTTTATAGTACACCATTATTTTACCTTAAAAATTGCCAGAATATTATATCAACTAATATAAAATCATTGGAAATATAAATATTTCTACAAAAATATCAATTTTTTTTTACAGTTTGCATATTAGGGACTAGTAAGATTTGCCAAGGTTTCTAAACTTTAAGATAAACTTCCATCGTTAAAATTTTACCTGTAGTCAACTATGGAAGGATATAGCCTTCTGAAACCTCATTTGTAACATAGGTGGGACTTATGGAAAAGAAATAAAAAGGTCATCTAGTACAAGGTTCATTATACATCTGTCGAATGGAAACATGTGCTAGATGTGGATACTCCACATCCTCAAGACTCTTTGACAGAATCTTCATCGAAAGGTTCAATGATAAATAGGGTAAGCAAGTGTTTCATAAAGAATCCCAAACTTGTGGAACTCATGGGATGATGACATAAAAGGTTAAGCAACTTAGTGGATTGAATCTCTCTTCAATCAAGGAAGTTGTTGAAAGGAGTATGGATGACATAAAGGAAAATGAGGTATGTATGCTTACATTCGATATTGTAGATTCATTGTATATGGTTGCAAGAAAACATGGATCAATTCTCTATCTTGAGAAAATAATAGAAAATAACGATTTCCTCCTTCAAATGGACGAAAGAATGCACGGGTCACACACTCACTAGATGAAGTCAACATAATATGTCCTCATATGTAATATCAGGTGGTTGAAAACGATTTAAGGAATTATGATTGGAAATTGCTAGGAATTGAAGGTGTGAATAAAGGAAGGAAGAGATCATGGGATATGTAATAATGGAAAATGTAATCAACATTTAAAGACGAAGAATATTTGACTAGGATATCTCCATGAAAGATATGAAGACTCTAATGAAGTCTAAAAAAGAAAGATACACTTGACAATATATATCTTTGGGAGATGGGTCAATATGTTTGTAGGATTCTAATACCTATAAGATGTATTGATGAAACCCCATCACAAAGGTAACTTTGATTTTGATTTTCATTCCTTTATTTTTGAACAAATATCTGGTTGGGTTTATACAGGGATGCTAAGGGAAGATCTATGGATATCTTCCACCGCCGATGCCCATGTAGTAGGATGAAAGATCCTTAAGGAGACATGACATGAACAAGGAAACATAACGTGAAGGAAGGCTAGATATGGACTAATGGATCAAATTCCAATGATGACATGACTAACTCAAGGATGAAAGTGATGGATGGTTTGTTCCCTCTACAGAAGTCCCAAACATGAAGACTCTTGAATAATGCAAATAATTTCATGGAATCATTAGGAGGAGTTCATCAAGTAGTTTCTTGTCCCATCATCTCCACCCGAGGATTTGATGAAGGACCCTAATTAAGATGGAACCTAGAAACAAGTTTCTTACCTGGTAAGAACTTGGAAGAAGAATTCTTAAGCCAAGATGTATTTTATGTACATTTCTTTAGTAGGAATGAGTACATTTATTTATTGGAATAAATGTCCTTTATAATTAAGAGCAAGAGATAGAAACTGTTAATCTAGGTTTTCATGGATGTCAATAGTTGATCGTTAATATGGCATTGGCTGGGATGGAAAAGATTCTTGAAATTCCAGATGATGATATCCATAGAGGAACATGTCAAGTCACTCATGAAGAAGTGCCAAGTATCAAGTACCAATCATGTACGTTGATGATCTAGAAGCTCTTGATGACTTATGTGGACTACCTTGATGAATGGCCACACTTGATGAAGGACTAGGTGATGCCCTTACCTTTGATGGTCTTGATGATGGTGTGAAGTCATAGCCTTAAATGTCCTCACCTTCATAGTCTTGATGATGGAGGACTACATCATGCTAGATATGATTGATGACATATCGCTGCACTATGACTGCACTAGTATATGATGACATTGTTGATGTATCATGCTAAGTGGATGTTGCACTCCTACACAATGAATATATGGTCCTATGATGACATTGATAATAGTGAAGAAGCCAAAGAATGAAGAAGCTAGGTTGTCCCAAACATTCCTCATGTTGTCCCAAACTTTTTATGCATAAAATTTAAGGATAGTCGCAAAGAAAAAATATTTTGGACACCTTCGAGGCATAATTTCAAAATGGATCCTAAACCATCATAAAGAGTATTTTTTTCCTCTTTCTAACGAGCCTTTATTTTCCACGAAATACCTAATAGTTTGCGAGATATTTAATTTTAAGTTTAGGAAATTATTCGTAGCAGTGACCTGACCTACACTCAATCATACAAGTCGACCTCACTTCAAATAGACATGTCCTTTCAGTTATAAATGATACCTCTATAAAAAAACATCTAAACACTAAATTTGCATTAGTAATTTGGGCAATAATTCAAAGATACAAGCACAGAAGAGGACATAAGGCCAAGGATAATAAGGAGACTATTGTTTAGGATGAAAAAAAGGACAATTTTGTTTGGGCATAAAATCTTGATTATCATATTTTTCGTGGTCGAAGCTGTCATAGTTATCATGGTCAAGGCTTCCATAGTTGCCATTGTTGATGTAACAGTAGTTTCCATGGTCGAAGCCATCGTAGTAGCCATGGTTGAACTTGTCATAGTTTTTGCCGTCAAAGTTGTCATAGTTGTCGTGGTTGAAGCTGTCGTAGTTGTCATGGTCGAAGCTTCCACAGTGGTTGTGATCGAAGCTACCAGAGTTGTCATGGTCGAATCTGCCATAGTTTCCATGGTCGATGTTGTCATAGTTTTTGTGGTCGAAGTTGTCGTAGATGTCATGGTCGAAGCTTCCATAGTTTTTGTGATCGAAGCTACCCGAGTTTTCATGGTCGAATCTTCCTTAGTTTCCATGGTCAATGTTGTCATAGTTTTCGTGGTCGAAGCTATCATACATACTATGGTTGAAGGTGTCATGGTCAAAGTGTTGATTTATTAGGATTGGAAAAATAGAGATTGTTGAAGTCTTCTTTTGCGAGCATAATAGGGAAGAGTTGGAGAACTTTGTGAAGTAGCATATTAAAGATTTGTGGAGATCATTGAAGACCTTGATGCATTGAAGCCATCATGAGGTGACCTTGAAGAATTTTTGTTTGCGTAACATGAAGACCAATGGTGACACCTCCATGTGAATAATAAGGTTTTCGTTGATGATGTGACATGGAGACTAAGGGAGGGAATAACTAGAATTGATAAGGATTGTTGAATAAGACATTGGGATCCATGAAGTAAAACCAAATACATCTTCACAAAGTGAAGTTGAGAGTTGGAGCCTCGAAGAGACAAGGTTAGTGCCTTGAAGGATGGGGTTG
The DNA here is from genome assembly GCA_000404065.3 of Pinus taeda. Taxonomy (NCBI): domain Eukaryota; kingdom Viridiplantae; phylum Streptophyta; class Pinopsida; order Pinales; family Pinaceae; genus Pinus; species Pinus taeda. Next base: position 215,605 of record APFE030730805.1, read on the forward strand.
GAGTCCTAGAGGATCAAAGTCCTCAAGAAACTAGGATGGAGACTGAAATTGATATAAGGTTGGAGCTCTTCGGTTTGGTGCCTCAAAATGACAAGGTTGGTGGCTTGAAAAATCTAAGTTGGTGCTTGGAAAATATAGGATTGGTGTCCTTGGAGTTGGTGCTCCTAAACTCAAGGTCGTTCTATTGGATAAGATAGGGTCGAAGCACTAGAGGTCGGAACCTCACTAAAGTCCAAGTTGGTTCTTGGCAACCAATTGGAGCCAGGGAGATTGAACATTGGTGTCTTCATCTAGGGTTGGATCCCTACATATATTGTACTTGATTTATTGCAAAGAATGAATTAATAAAAACATTTATTCTTATTTTTCATTTTGTGTTCTAAATATAAGTGATCTAACTGGTAAAAGTAACAATTGGAAAGAATTTTTGATTCATCCCCCCCTCAATATTTCCAACAATTCGTATCAAAGCCAGTAACATCATTCAAAGCCTAACAAATGGAAAAGCTAAGGAAGAAATTCTCCAATCATCCTAAATATGTGTCTCCCTCAACCACAAATATTGAAGTCAATCAATTTGTGAAGGCTCCATTGTTCAATGGAAACTTTGATATATGCGAAGCTAGAATGAGGAATTTCTTAAAAATCAAGGCATTGAAGTCTGGAAATCAGCGATTGTTGATAGCATGATGGATGGAGAATGCAAGTAACATGATAAAAGAGTAATGGAATCAATCTCGAATGGTCTACCTGATTCTATGAAAGCCAATTTTGAAAAATGTTCATCAGCAAAAGGCATATGCAATAAACTTCATGATCTTCACTCAAAAGGAGCGTTGACAATGATCTCTACTCAAGAAAATGATGGAAAAATAGAACGAAATCCAGATCCCATTAAGGAAGGTGGAGGTAAGAGTGATAACATCAGGGCTAAAGAAGACCTAGAAGATTAAGAGAATGAAATATATTTTGAAGAAGATCTCTTCACTAAACGTATGGCTACCATGGAAGAGATTGACAATTTGAAAAAGGAAAATGAGGTACTTCAGAAGAAAGCGAAAGTTGGTCACCAGGAGAAGACAAGGAAGGATGTTGACCTTATCAAGCTTCAAGTACAATAAAGATATGAGGAGCTCGCCAAGATTAAGAAAGAATTTCATCAAAATAAGAGAAAGAATCATGAAGAATTCATATCCATGACAAATCAATTTGTTAAGGAAAAGAAATGGGAAGATAACTTATCAAGCCACCTTAAACAAAAGTAGAAAAGCATGATCAAACATGAAGCAAATATTGGTCAATACAAGGAAGAGCTCTCCTCCCTTAGATCTACTCTAGAAGAAGCAAGGAAATAGGCATAAGGAGCTAAGAAGGTGATGGAAGCTTTGACATTCATAGAAGGACAAGTTGATGAAGTAGAAAAGGAGAGAAACACCATGATATGCCAACTAGAAGAAAATGATGATGACATCACCAAGTTAGAATCAGAAATCACTTCTCTTAAAGCCCAATCGTGTGAAGCAACAAAGGTGATGGAAGAAATGAAGAAACAACAAGTTATGAAAGATTAAGATTGTGAAACATTGAAACGAGAAATTGTATTTCCTAAAAAGAAAGTTGACTTGCTAAATAAGAACTTGAAAAGCTTGCAAACCCTAGATGACATCTTAAGTAATCAAAGGTTTCCCTTTGATAAATCAGGTCTTGGTTATGTGGGTGAATCCTCAGGAAAGAATGATAATTCTTCAAAAACAAGGATGTCAGGAATCCTGGAAGAAATATTGATGCTCCCAGCAAAGGAAAGAGTTAAGTTGACATTGGAAAAAATCCTACTCCAAGAACAAATGTAGATAGTGTCAATGATGCAAGAAGAAATGGTTATCATCAAAGGATCCCAAGGCAAAAAGACTTGCGAAGTAAATAAAGGAAACCTTCTTCTCCTAGGTACCAGAGTATACTTCTTGGTTATTGCTATTCTTGTACAAACTTTGCACACATGGAAGAAGATTGTAGGGCATACGAAAAAGATAAATATAATGGTCCCTGTCAATCTCCAAGAAGAAATTTTACAAGAAGTCATGAATTTTTATACATGAATAATATAGAGTGCTTCAAGTGTCATAACATTGGACATATGGCATGTGATTGTAACTTGACTCGGTCCCCTACACAAGCTAGAATCATACCAGAGAAAAAGGTTACACAAGTATGGAGAACGAAGCAAATAAAATCTAGAACTCTCTTGAACTCTCCAACCAACAACACATGTTGTTGACTTGATGATATTATCCTCGACATTCCAAGTATTTGATGGGGAGACTCTGCTAAAAATAAGACCGTGCATACAATTAGGGGGAGCTTATGATGATTAAGCACTCTTGCAAAATATATCCATGAATGGGCCCTATGAAATCCTTAATGAGCCACTTGGACATTAATTCTTTGATAGATCATCTCTCTAGAATAATCCATCGAAGAACATACTCCTTATTCATTCGATGGAATTTTAGTAGTTAATCTTTCTTGAGCTAGAAGAGGTTAAGCAGATAGGGGGAGTTGGTTCATCACATGAAGGAATGTAAGCACATCTATCATGGACCACATTTCTAGAAAGAAAGGTCACCATGACAGGGGGAGTAATTGGGCACCGAGTTTAGCATTGGTGTCAAAGGGGGAGAGAATGTTGAAAGGGCAAGAAAATTGCCATCAACGACAAAGGGGGAGATTGTTAATATAGGTTGTCATTGATGTCAATAGTTGATCATCAATACGCCATTGGCTGGGATGTTAAATATTCTTGAGATGTGAGATGATGATATCCATCGAGGAAGACGTAAATTCACTCATGAAGAAGTTCCGAGTACCAAGTACCAATCATGTACCTTGGTGATTTAGAAGCTCTTGATGACTTATGTAGACTACCTTGATGAATGACCACACCTGATGAAGGACTAGATGATGCCCTTACCTTTGATTGTCTTGATGATGGTGTGAAGCCATAACCTTAAATGTCCTTACCTCTGGTGATCTTGATGATGGAAGACTACATCATGTTGCATATGATTGATGACATATTGTTGCACTATGACTGCACTAGTATATGATGGAATTGTTGATGCATCATGCTACATGGATGTTCAACTCCTACATAATGACTCTTGTATTCTATGATGACATTGATAACAATGAAGAAGCCAAAGAATGAAGAAGCTAGGTTGTCCCAAACATTCCTCATCTTGTCCCAAAATTTTTATGCATAAAATTTAAGGACAGTCACAAAGGAAAAATATTTTGGACAACTTGGAGGCATCATTTCAAAATGGATCCTAAACCATCTTAAAGAAGATTTTTTTCTCTTTCTAACGATCCTTTATTATTGCTAAAACTCCCTATAGTTTGTGAGATATTGAATTTTTAAGTTAAGGAAATTATTCATAGCAGTGAGCCAACCTACACTCAGTCATAAAAGTTGGCCTCACTTCAAATAGACATGTCCCTTTAGTTATAAATGAAATCTCTATAAACAGATGTCTGAACACTTCATTTTGATTAGCAATTCAGGAAAGAATTCAAAGATACAAAGTACATAAGAAGATAGAAGGCCGAGGTGAACAAGGAGACTATTGTTTAGGATGAAAACAAGGATAATTATGTTTGGGCATAGAACCTTTGTTGAATTTCTAGTAGTTGTTGTGGTCGAAGCTGCCATAGTTTCCATGGTCAAGGCTGTCGTAGCTATTCTGGTCGAGGTTGTCGTAGTTCTGGTGGTTAAGCCTCTAGTAGTTTCCATGGTTGAAGCTTCTGTAGTTTCCATGGTCGAAGCTGTCATAGTTTTCATGGTCGAAGCTTCCATAATTTTCATGGTCAAAGCTGCCATAGTTGCGTGGTTGAACCTACCATAGTTGTGGTGGTCGAAGTTGTCATAGTTGCCATGGCCAAATTTGTCATACTTACCGTGGTTGAAGTTGTCGTGGTCGGAGTTGTCATATTTGTCGTGGTCAAAGTGTTGATTTATTGGGATTGGACAAATAAAGCTTGTTGAAGTCTTCTCTTGAGAAGATAATAGGGTAGAGATGGAGAACTTTGTGAAGCAACATATTTATGATTCTTGGAGATCATTGAAGACCATGATGCATTGAAACCTCACTAAAGTCCAAGTTGGTTCTTGGAAACCTGTTGGAGCCAGGGAGATTGAAGATTGGTGTCTTCATCTATGGTTGGAGACCTACATATATTGTAATTGATTTATTGTAAATAATAAATGAATAAAAACATTTATTCTTATTGTTCATTTTGTTTTCTAAATATAACTGATGTAACTAGTAAAAGTGAAAATTGAAAAGTAATATTGATTCACCCCTCTCAGTATTTCGAACAAGAAACATCATTCTTGTCCTCACCTGGGAAGATAGAATGGAGGATTGGGTAAACATCTGGCATCTGATATTCTTTGAGGGCTAGTTAGGGAATCCAAAATAAGAGTAGTATTAGAGGACTGATATTCTTTAAGGACTTAGAATGCAAGATAAGAATAGTCTTGGTGGAATACACTTCGAGAACCTGGGTGGGGTATGTTCTCAGAGAGACAATGATGAGGGTGTCTATACATCATTCGTACTTCCAGCGTTGAGCTCAGACCTTGTGGAGAGGTAGAGTTTCTAGGAAAGGCCTTTCTATGTGGCAATGATGGTTGATATGATGATAAATAGAAGGGTTACCAATATGACTCTTCTTATGATAATTATTCAGATTGAGAATGACCAACTACCATTATGAATACCTCCCTAGTTAGGAGGGAGTGTTTAAAAGTGTAACTAGGTATATAATTGTTACTTTATGTAATTAATGAAATGAAGAAAATAAATTAGCTTTTTAAATACTTGAATCATGGGTTTCATGATCAAGGTATTTTACTTTAGTTAAGGTTCCTATTGTGAAATTTTAGGTAGTAAAATTGAGTCAATGTCATTTATCAAGGACCGTTCTTTGGCATGTTACATATTTGTATGAGTCATTAAACATATAAGAAGGCCCCCCAAGACCAGGAAAAGACACCTCCTACATGTCAACTACAAGATGGAATAACCGATATCCTCCAAAAGACACGTTGGCTCACCCTCTCTCAATTCATTCTAAATTAAATGGGAAACAACTATAAATAGGTATCCTAGCCTCATTTAGAAGGAATAATTTTTCTGATGCAATTTGGTCAAGGTCTAAGATAAGGAGAAGTGTGCAGGGTCGAGAAGAGCAACTTCACATTCAACAAAATCATGGAAGGGTAGGACGAAGTATTTTGGCAATGTTTCATGGGTGAATTTCACTCTCACGTGTGGCATAAGCTAGGGTTTATGCAAGTTGAAATAAACACCTATAAAAGTCACATGAAGGTCCTCTCTACCATTAGTTTTGCTTACTGAAGTTACAAGTGAAAGAACTCATGATCAATGAAGGAGGGATACCCCTAGAAAGACCATATCTTAGTCTACATGTGTGTCTATACAATGATTTTACGTAGCCAAAATTGTAGACCTGTGAGGAAGGCCAAAATCTTTAGGGTGGTCAAAAAGTGTAGTGCAAAAAGAAGCTTTGACTAACTAGTATTGACTTGGTCAAGAAGAAGGAAGAAACAGAAGGATCTTTATGTCTTTGTATTGGAGTGGAAAATAGTTCAAGGGTCTTGGTCTTGGTATTCCCCAATTGGGTTGTGTATAAGAATAATAATTTGTTCGGGTTTTTCTCTCTAGTGGGAGAGGTCTTGTAAATGGTGGATAGCCTCTATTCAATGTCTCTTGTATCTTTATGGTTTATGCATTGGTAGTTGTTTGATGAATAATAGCACTATATTAACATATGTAAAATAAGATATTAATCTAAAAGCTAAAAAGCATTCACAAGAAATTATCAGTAGAAAATAACCCTGTAAATAAAGACTAGGCCTAGGCTTATATTGGGTAATCATTAAAAACATGTCAGAGATAATGTTGTGATACTTTAGTATAACCACAATAAAAATATGATATCTTTCAATCCTTAATTTCATTGTTTAAATCTTGATAAGTATCGAATTTGTTGAAATTGATATATCAGTGTAGGGTAGCAAGTACATTACCATGCTAAGAGAAACATCAATATGGTTCCCCAAGAATAATTTCTATAGTTATTTCTATAATTTGATCTTCTAATTAAATGGTTCAAGGAGGCCAAAATAACCTAATTGACCCCATAAACTATAGCCATTTATAAAGGGGAAATCCATTATTAATTGTTACTAGGTTAACATTGGGTAAATTGGAGGAAAACTTATGGTAAAATCACAATTTGGTGTAAAGTGGAGGGAGACTTGTTAGCCCTACAAATTAAAATTAGGAGAAAAACACCAAAAGGAATGTATAAGAGAAAGAGAAGAGTCATTTTTCCCATCATCATTGTTAGATGTTTATGTTTTTTATATTGAAGCTCCCGAGGGTTCTATGATCCCTTTTTTCCTGATTAATTTTGGACATGAAATTTTCCACCTTAGCATATCACTCTCTCTATTCGAGTTGAAATAATGTTATGAGATTTATTTCTTCCAGTATTTGAATAGCAAATGAATATTTATGTGGATTATTTGGCTTGGGGATAAAATATTTGGAATCCTTCATCTATTTTGTGCCTTACGTGCCTAAAAGCTTGGCCTTTGAGGGAGTCTGAGGGATTTTTGGGTGCAATGAACTATTATTATACCTCGATATGAGAGATAATAACCTATCCATGCCATTATCTATGGTAGCATACCCTTTGGAAGCTTAGTTTGCGAACAACAAATCCTTCCTAAGGGTCCCATCTATGGCAGCAAACTACATTTATTAGCCATGTGTAACATGAACATTAAGTTTGAGGCATCGAGTGTTAAAGGTAATCTTAGCTATGGAAGCATATCTCCTATTGTGGGAGCGAAACAAGTTTATGAGATAAAGTTGCAATGGAAATAGCCCTACTACCACAAAGGATCATCATTTAGGGAAATAAATTGTTGGATCACTGATTGTGAGGGTTGAATGAAGGGAAATATTGAAAATATGTGGCACTTAGTTGGTAGGTTTCCTATAGCAAGCTAATTTATGGAATCAAGAAATACAAGAATAGGTCAATTCCAAATAGTAAGCATTCCAACAACGCCATAAACTTAGACCCTTGTTGTGATTGACCTAACACAAGATCATCATGACAGGTGATGACATTCCCTCTGGTGGGCTTTAACCCAAAACAAGAATTTACAAATATATATAGATATCCACAGCCACAATAATAAGCATTGGACTTTGATTAAAACATATTGGACTTGAATAATAATACAAAAGTTAGAGGTTGTAAATCAACAAAATATTTGTGTGTGTGGGTGCATAAAAATTGGGGGATATTATACCACTTGATTGGCATAATAAACTAAACAGAAAAATTGTTCTAAAACAATATAAAGAATTTATGAAATAGATGAAATAAAGAGTCCTAAGTTTTAGATATGTAAATAGATTTACAACTACATTGAATTATGAATGTAAAGAAGATTTAAATGGAAAAAATAAGGACAACAAACTTACTACCATTTTTTGTACATGGACACAAATAAAGATATTTTTACTTACTTCTCATTTGGACCAAAGAAGCATCGTCAGTCTCAATGATCTTATTGCGACTTTCTTCCATTTTTCTTGCATCGTTATCTAAAATTTAAAAGCATATCAAAATAGAGAACCATTAGTTTTAAATAAAAACTAATGTTAAGGCAATAGTGAGCTTTTATTTTTTTCTACCTAATTATAATTTTAAGCATTGTCTTTTTCCAAAAAAATAAAAAATAGTAAAGTAAATAAAATATTTTTCTTAAACTACAATTTATATTCCTATCATTTTCGAAATTGACTATCAAATTTATTTTATTCATTAAATGGTCAAAATTAACTATCAAATTTATTTTACCCACTAAATTAAATTGTATAAGATAAAAATAAGATGAGGCATATTCGATATACATCTTATGAAATAAAACGAAATTTATTTTATACATAAATAAAAATAGATAACACAAAACAAGCATCATAAAACATTTTTTACTCAATGTTTTTTGAATGTTAATTGACCAAAAGTCACGTAAAAATGATGGGAGAAAACGCATGTATGAAAATCATGGAACAAAAGTCACGTAAAAATGATAGGAGAAAACGCATATATGAAAATTATAGAAAAAAATACACATTTTCTGTTTGAAACAAGGAGGGTTACGAGGCAACAAGTCATTTCCAATGGACCTTGTGCACTGGGTATCATTTAATCGTGATACTTGGGATTGATAGTTGGAGTGTGTCATATAATAATGATGTGTATAATTCCCTCTAAGTATAAACCACCTTTATCTTCATCGAATAACATATCATAGGGATGAGCGTGGGTGAGGGGCAAGTGAAGCCTAAATAAAAGGGTTATAACATCAAAAAATACAACCCGTAAGTGCCATTGAAGTTTTTTTGCGATAATTATTCCTTCACGAAGAAAAAAAATTACTTTTAGAACTTAATGGTTATTGATTTTTCATTGTGATTCATTCAATGCCAAAAATAATCTCACAACGACCAGCGATGGCATAGGTGAAGTAAATGTGAAGATTTAAAAGAGAAAATAATTTTCAAAATGGACATTAATTTTGATATCTAACTTATACATGGTCTTGGAAATAGTTAGATTAAAAATATTTCAAATCCCAATGATCAAACATATCTATTTATTTCCATGTTCGTCAGGTATATGATGTTTTTTTCTATCTTATGTTTGATAATGACACTTAACAAAAGTGTAACCTGTAACCTGGTTCAGTTAAAAAAATCTATATTGAACATCTACAAAAAAATAAAAAATAACTCAAACGTTTGTGACAATTTAAAATGCTCTGAACCTCTAAAATAGTTGAACGTATTCACATTCAACCTTATGTTATTTTTCATTTGTTTTGGGTTTTGTACATATTCGCATTCAACCTTATGTTGTTTTTCATTTGTTTTGGATTTTGTTTATCTGAGGTTGCAGGGCTATGCATACTTACATCTATTTTCTCACTAGCTTAATGATGATACCACATGCCTACGAATGACGCGGTAGGTCACAAGTGTCTAAGAAAATCTCTCTCTTAGAATTCATTATTGCCATCCATTCCTCACAAAACACTTGAATATATTAAGAAGGATAACATAACTATATTTGTTACAAGGGATTGAAGGTACCTACACGCTGAGAAGAAATGAATGAATAGGCCGAACAAACAAGAAAAGAAGACACGACCCAGTAGTAGCTTGTATAATCAGATCAAAGTCACATTCAACTAAAATGTTCGAATCAATAGAAGGAGAAATAGATTGGATAGATCAATTATTGATTTAGCTGGCTTGGGATGGATGGGGGAGCATAATGTTGTATGGGTTTAAGGGAGGGTGAGAGAAAACCTACCTTCAATAGGTGGTAGGCAAGCGAAGGTATGAAAGGAAAGGTTTCAGGTGTAAATATTGATAATTAATGGTGTATGGAGCACCAATTTCGATAACATTGTAGCCATATCTTGTTCCCGCATCAGAGTAAGCAGCGGTGGAGGGAAGCAGTAATGCAAGAACCAAGCAGTGAGAATAAAAACTAAGAGGGATGTAGATGTGATTAATGTAGAGAATAAGATAACCTCTCTTCTTTATATGGGTGCCTTTTTAGGCTAATTATTTCTTACCAGTTCTCGGGCTACGCACCTTCCTTCATTGTCACTTGTTCAGGTCCTGCTCTTATATCATACTTTTCATCCATTCATAATTAGTCATCTATTGAGTGAGTATCCCCTGTCTATAGTTAAGTTATAGTTGTGGAAAAGAATACCACTCCATCACTTCCCTATCCAGGTCAAATTTTGTTTATAGTGTTTCCTTTGATCAATCAAGCACAACCTTCAGTGGTGACTCTACCTTTTGTTGATATACCTTGGTCCCTACTCTTTCCTATCCCCTTGGTCCTTATGCATTTAATTATAATGTCTACGTCATTTATGTTGGTAAAGCTTAAGTTTTTTTCGTTACTAGTCTTGCTTAAGATGCTTGCTTTGATGATCCCAAATTTGCTTCTTATAATGACAGTTCTTATGATTCAACAACTTGATCAACTTAATAAATTGGGTCAAGCTGATAACCTCAGTTAGCTATGGGTTGACAGAATGAGGAAGAAAGAAACAACATGAAAAATCCCATTTGAGCTAGTATATAGAATGAATGTCACATTTCCAATTCATCTTAATATTCCATTATATAATTTGCTACAACATTTCACAACATATAAGGAAAATCAAGAATAGATCAATTGGTAGAGTTCGATGAGATTTGTGGGTATTATTTTGATTACTTAGAAGAAAAGAAATAAAAGGACATACAAAAAAGGAAATGATCAGAAGAATGTTTTGAAGATTTGTTGTTTTTCATATTTTTGTCACTTGACAATATATATCTTTGTGAGATGTTTCGATATGTATGCATCATGCTGATACAAATTAAAAGATGTCATGATGAAATACCGTCACAAATGTAACTTTGGCTTTAATGTTCATTCCTTTATTCTTTAACAAATATCTGGATGGGCTTATGCAGGGTTGTTGATGGGAGATCTATGGATATCTTCCATGACCGATACCCATGTAGTAGGATGAAATATCCTTAAGGAAACATGGCATGAAGAAGACAACATAACATGAAGAAAAGTTAAATATGCACTAATGGATCACTTTTAGATAAGGACATGACTAACTCATGGATGAAAGTGATGGATGGTTTGTTCCCTATAAGGATCTTTGGATTCCATAATGGTTACTACATCGATGTCACATTTATTTTGTAGGATTCATAGGTCTTTCTCAACTCTCTTCTAATGTGTAATGCTTTCACCACTAAGTTTGATTTGATTGACAATGCCCATGACTCTAGTCATGAACTAATCAACATTTTATGTTTCAGACCTCTTCAGGGTTTTGAATTGAGCTCGCAATGTCTACTGTTTAACAATATCCACTGTATTATTAATCTGTTACACATATTTCAAAATATATCCATCTTATTTTGTTGTTGATGCACTAGTTATTTTGTCGAAGATAGAGCCATTGGCTAAATTCTATATCCAACATTTCACTCTGTGTTATTTTTTTCTTAGTTCAATAGTTGCATTTCTCTAATTATTTTTCATAACTTCCAATTTTTCTAGTGTGAGCTCTACAAAAACGTTCTGAAATGTATCCCAAAAACTTTGAGTTTACAAAAAAAATATTCATCCCTAAAAACCAAAACTCATAGTTTTTTCACTCGAAAAAAATATGAAAACATGCACTTTTTTTACCAACTCCCTCTCAAAATAAACTCTTAAACAAAACCCTTTCAAAGGAAGCAACACCCTTTCAAATTCCCTTTCTTTTTAACTTGAATAATAGTCGTATTTTTCTTTAAAATGGAAACTTGGGAATATGATGGAAAAATATCTTTAAGGTATCACATTACTTTAAAAATACCATTTATGAAGGGTTACCACTGCTAAAATAAAAAGGTCTTATGAATTATCTTTTTTGTCGAAAAAAAAAAAATATGGTGGCTCGTGTTTCTTTAGGGTTATAAAGAAATTGTCTTTACTTTGAGTTCATGTCATTGTTTTTTATCACATGGTGAATCGGATCAATCCTCGTAGCTGCCTTTATAACAACAGAAGTACGCGTCATTTTGCTTTAATCACATGGTGAATCGAATCAATCCTCGTTGTTTCCTCTATAACACCAGGAGTACATCCAACCACATGCAAGTGGGGTATACTAAGATCCTATGATACCACATGGTGAATCGGATCAATCCTCGTTGATGCCTCTATAACACCAAGAGTACATCCAACCACATGCAAGTGGGGTATACTAAGATCCTATGGTTTTAGCAAGAGCAAACTCACGTGCGGCCAAGATCGGATTGGGGAATCTACCCCTTTAGCTTCCACCACAGCAGGTCAGTGTATTCAATGAGATTTGAACTTCCATCTCCCGGGCTTCGCCGAAATCACTGTACTCGTAAAAATCAATGTAAGCAATGCAAATTAATGTGGGTCTTTGTGGGTCTTCAGAGTGCCCACTCTTGTTAGTAACGCAGAGTCCCCCATAACAAAGATAATTATAATTATAATTTAAGTTGAGATCAGCAATCCGTTTCACTCTAGTCTTCACTCGCTAATCGTAGTTGGCTTCTTTGTTCTCCTTCTAAATTTTGATATCTGAGATTTAATCTTTTGAATTGTTAATGCTATAGAATCTTATGCGACCTCATGTTTTGATATTATAGCAAAAAATATAGAGGTGTTTTTGATATTATAGTACAAAATGCAGAGACGGAAATACAGAGAGTTGATATTATAGTAGAATATGTAGAGGCCGACATACACACAGAATGAACTGAAAATTAGAATATAGAAAATTACCTTTCTAGTCATTCAAAATCAGTTAAGTAGATTACATATGCTATATCGAAACAAACAACATTTTATGATTAAAAAAAGTTTCAACTAAAACTCCAAACGAATTTATAAGAGCTAGCCCGAATAAAACGTCGATGGCGAATTCACAATGGCTTGTAAATATTAGTAATGTAATTAAAGGTGTATTTCACCTGGAAAAGACTTTACCTTTGAGGTTTAGTCATAAAAATGATCTCGTGATTGATAATACGAATATAGTTGAGTACTTTGTAATGAATCAGCCTGGAAATTTTAAATTCCATCCTTTTATAGTAAAATGTCGATATTTTGAACGTGTGCTTCATTTTCACTTTATTTATAATATAGGTAATTTTAAAAGTAGATACCATGAGTTTTTAATTTCATTCGTTGTGGAAGACAAGCTTGCTGCCCCTTGGTTGAAGACCCGTTTGATGCTCTCGAAAGAAAGTTGGGGTAATCATAACCATCAAAGTAAGTTGACACATGATGTATATTGGAATACAAAGGGACAATGCTGCTATATTTGAATAACCAGAAGACTAGCTAATTTCGACTAGAAATCCTTAGTTAGAATACGACTACTAAATAATCTAATTTGGTTAAGGGACACATAATTCTAAGTCATGTTGAGTTGGCTAATCAACAAATAAATATTTTAATTCATCTATATTATGGTTTCCATCTTATATTTTCTATAATGGAAAAGCAGTTACTTTAATACACATGGCCCTTTAACTAGTTGACTTGCTTAGGCGAGCAGGGTTGATGAATTTAAGACTTGGTATTAGAGCTATTAAGACTCTAAGAATTGGTATTAGAGCTATTAAAACTCTAAGAATTGGTTTCTATAAATTATGGTTTTTAAATGTTTTCCGAAAGGGTTAACTACGAATAAGTGTCGCAGGAGATAGTGTTAGGAATGAAGTATTGTAGTGTTAGGAATGAAGGATTATCAAAGGCAGTGTATTTCTGAAGAATAGGATGATAAGGAAGAGTAATTTGAAGAAGGAACATGGACTATGAACGAAAGGATTCTAGAATAATAATTAAAGAGTAATTTTAAGAAGCAATATGGACTGTTAACCAGAGGGTTTGAGAATAATAATTAGGTAAATAAGTAAATGGATAAAAACAGATTTAGAGATTTGGAATTTATATATCATTCAGAAGAAAATGACAAGGTAGTGGAAGAATGGAGTATTGAATAACATATATTGTGTCATATTTCATATTGTCTCCAATGATGGAAGTAATAAAAAAGTGATGGTATATTGGTATGATGGTAGTTTAAAAGTATAGGACATCATTGATTAGATGACTAAATTTAAGAGAGAACATGAGTATGAAGATGTTTAATATTTTAATAGAGTTAATCTTAGAATAATGAAATTGAAATGTCATAGTCAACTTTATTTGGATGTTATGAAAAAGATAGAGTTAACAAATATTAAGTAAAAGTAAAATGTGGACGAAAATGGTGAATGAGATCGAGCAATTTTTTTTCATTTATTGATTATTAATAGAGATTGCGGAAACGAGAGCATCGTATGAGGTATAAGAATGATACATTCATCTAACTA
>APFE030730812.1:0-13018 GCA_000404065.3 Pinus taeda
TATCCCTCTTCTTTCCCTTTTCCTCTTTCTGTGGAGTTTGCAGCACTGAGGCCTCCACTGTCTTTTCTTGCCCAGGAGGCATATTCTCTTGAGCCTGTTGCTCAGTAGGTGTTGGGGCTTCAACTGTTTGTTCTTGCTGTATAGGCTGCCCCTCTTTTTGCTGTTTTTCTTGCTGTTCTACCTCATTTTCTGCTTGCTGTTCTGTTTGCTGCTCTATCATAGGAGGTGACTGTTCCTACTCCATCTGCTTGTCTTTATCCTTGCTTGATTCCTGTTGGCCAGTTCCGGCTGCTTGCTGTTGGGCTGTGGAAGATGAGGCAGCTGCTCCAAGTTGCCTTTGACAGGAAGAAGAAACCTGTCCACAAGTTTCCAAGTCAGCCTCTTTTTCAATATTCTTCGCTTCTCTTTGTAGCATTTGCTCTCTACCAATTGGCTCTTCTAGGGTTCCCTCTTTCCAGCTTAAAGCATTGGCATACTGCTCAATATGAGGCAGTCTCACGTGAGCGTAGCCACCCAATTTGTATTTTACCCTCCTGAGGGAAATGAAATGATTAGGGTCATAAGGCACCCATTTGAAGCTGGTTTGCAGTTTGAGGGTCTCTAGGATCATATCAGCTTCCTTCCATCCTTCCTCCCTTTTATTGCATAGAAATGGGCCTAGCTGATTTCTCACCTTTAGTTGCACCTTCTTGTTTTTACTTTGGAAATGGACAAAGTCTGCATTTCCAAACTGCCTAAAGTACTCTAGGGCAAAAAGTCTCATAGGGACATATCTTGGTAGCCTATAAGGATTCAACTCACAGCCATATATTATGATTACTGTATGGTGTTGGTAAAAGTACCAATCACCAATGCTGTAGGCCTTTGAGAGGTGAAGAATTCTTTGCATTTCCTCTATCAATCTGGGAGGAGGGACACCCAATAAGAAGGTCATAGCTAGATGGATAAAAAGGTCTATGAATTCACAGTAGGTGTAAGGTGAATAAGCTAAATGATGAAAGATTGAAGACCAAAACACTACAGACCTTGGGCTTCCCTGGGCATTTAGCTTCTTGAGAGGAACATGGAAGGCATCAGGCTGATAAAATAAGAATAAGTGATAGATGTACCTAGTGTATTTAAACACATTTTCCCTTTCTAGATTCATCAATTGTTCATGAATCTTATTGGCAATGTATGTGGAAAAATCATAACGCACAGCAGGAGGCATTCCAGGGGAGAATATGGACAGCATGGCCATAATGGTTTCATCAACATCCTCATATGTCCCATAACCCAGGATGTAACTGTTCAAATCTACCAACATTTTTCCCAGCTCATTAAGATATTCATATGCTATAGGAAGGGTGGTTCTCATAGCTTCAAATTTTGGCTGAATAAACAACTGATTAATCTTGGCAATATGAGCACTGGATAGCTTTCCCCCTTTCTTTATCAAGTCATTGATGGAGAGAGGAGTTAGGGGCTTTGCAGTGTGAAAGTGCAGCATCTCATTAATGGCCTCAGGGGTGATATGGAACAATACTGAGCCTGAGGGGCTGAGAACGGCTCTCTAACAGGGGTCATAGCTGTAACGACATTGATTTATCAAGTCTGGGAGGACATTGACTTGAGGGAGATTGTAAATGGGTAGGTTGGAGTCCCAAATCCCTAAGATATCAGCTCCACTGAGATATTGGGCTTTTAACTCATTCAGCAGGTGAATATTGAATTTGGAGGTCATGGCAGTGGAGTCTAGCATCTGGTAATCTTTATCACCCAGGGCCTTCCACTCTAGCTCTCTGTGTGGGGCATTCAGAGGTTGAACATTCAGGGCTACTGGTATTTCCATGGCTAGGTAGTACTTGTGACTTGTACTGGAACTGGTTTCAGTGGGTAAAACAACACAGAGGGCTATTTTTGCATAAGTAAAGCCAATTGTAAGGGGAAATGAGGTAACTGTGGTGACAATGGTGTAGAATTCTCAAAGGGAGTTAATTGAGCGACTGCAGGGACTAGCAACACTGTTTTCTCGGTGAATTAGTGCCTCTCAGGTTTTCAGTCCATGAATGCGCGGACAAAGTGTGAATTTAAGAAAAGGTGACTATATGTGGGTTCAGCAGGTGAATTTCAACCCTACAACTGTAAAGGAATGTTGGTTTACCATGAATTTGCTGGTAAATACAGGTTGCCTTACTCTTGTTAATTCAGTTCTGGAGAATTATGGACATAAGCAAGCTCTGAGGGGATGCTTTGGGTAAATACCTAGTGAATTGCCGGCAATGGTCACAAATGCAGGCGGGTTGGAGGTAGCAACGTTCTTCAGGTCAATTTCTGTAGGTTGGCGATAGGTGGTCGTAATTTGCATGCAGAGGTGAGCAACAATTTTTTAGCAAAAGTGATAAAAACGCAATTTTTTGGCTAAAATATAGACTTTTTGGGTATTGGCGCATTTTTGGATGACGTCAGCATGACGTCATTAGGTGGGGTCAGGGTCGGGTGACGTTAGCATGACGTCATCAAGTGAAGTGGCAGCCTGTGAGTGGTCCACGGGGATTGCATAGGTGGCGGACACGTCGGAGCTCTGGCGGGCGGGGGTGCCGACAGGGTGCTGAGTCGAACTAACGAGGGCGTGACGTGGGCAGGGGGTATAACACAGTGTTAAGTGGATTTTCTCGGACCGCCCTGGATACGGTCGCGGTATTGTTAGAGGGCGGCCCGAGAAGATATGGGGGTGACGCGTGGCAGAGGCCTGACGTCACCCTCTGACAGTTTCTCGGGCGGTAAAGTGCAGCGATCGGGGCCCGTCCGATATGGATGTGGGCCGTCAGATGGGAAAGCCCAGATCCAACGGTTGACGGGTTGATGACATGCGCGGGCAATACGAACTGCGGGGAAGGATAAAATATTATTATTTCTGAAATGCGTGCCCGGCGGAACTTTATAAAAAGTGGGTTTTTTGGTTTTTTGCAAGGTTTATTCACAAAGCGGGTTTTGGTTATTAATCCTAGAAAATCCCGGATTAATCCCAAGATTAATTTTTCGGCGCTTTTTGGGTCGTGCTCAAATGTTTTAGCCTTTGAAACTTTCAAAACGATACATAGAGCTATAATGCTCAGGGAAGGGGATATATAGGTATTTTGGGTTTTGTTCCAAATTTACATAGTAATAGGGGGAATAGGGGGTATAAGGAGTTAAATAGTGATAGGTTAGTAGTTAATATGAGTGAAAAAAGGTGGATGAGGGGGGGTAAAATACTAAGCTGTTTATATGAAATCAACTTAGTTTTTAGGAAGTAGATCAAAATGAAAAGAATTTTTACACAAGAAATGTGGCTCTCAAAGAAACTAGAACCAACAAAAGACTTTGACTTCTTTCATGAACATGGGTGGCATAGGGATGTTAGCCATGAATGTGATAGGGGGTGATCTGGAAGTTAGACATGCTTCATTAAGTTGCTGTAAGACTGCTGAAAATAGGAAATTTGTACTGGCACCATGTTTTTACCTTTGCTTAGGCCAATGAAATGCCATGAACCATGCTTTCTGCAAACCCCATCTACCTACCCACTCAATTTCCTAGCATTTTTTGTTACTCCAAGGAGGGTGCACTTAGATTTGCAAACCCTTTTGTGCCTTTTCTTTTCCTTTGGCTTTTTCTTTTGATTGTCTATCTAAAACTACCCTTATTGCTTCCAAGGCCCCAATATTAAGCAGTTGGGAACCTTCTTTCTCTACCTATCTACTTTACCTGCCAAGATTGAGCTGTTTGGACAGATTTCTTTCTCTAATCTACAACAAAAATTGAAACATGGCATGATCCAGCTTAGGCTATTAGATCACCCATTCAGACGTAGAGAAGCATCAACCAAATTTAAGTATTTTTCTTCCACGAGAATATGAGATCTTTGTATCACCAAAGTAGATCATATTGGCACTTCTCCTGCCAATCATGAAAAATGAAACCTATTGGTATAGGTAGCTAACACATAGTAGTGGCACTTGGACTGGCACACTCTCATGGCAACCTTCTTTGGCCTCTGTAGCAAATATGGAACACTGCAACATGCAAAGAATGACATATTTGGCATGTAAAAATGTCAATCATGAAAGATAAGTAACTTGCTGCAGCAGGAGGCTAACAGTGGCTCCACTTAGGGATGGATTTTCCTTGTGGAAAGCCAAGAACAGCAGGTCAGACTGCCTTGATCTTCTATTGTTTTTGTAAATTGAAATTTTTAGTGCTAACTGTTAGATAATTGAAACTGTGGAATGAGAACGGCATTTTCCTTCAACTGAAATGTTTGTGACCTGTGTAGCACCGCCTGCTTTCTTCTGTGTGCTCTATCATTCGGATTGTTACACAAAAATAAAACAACATGTTGATATATTTATGTACAGAAATGATGCTGTTGGGCCATTCTTAACAAAAGGGATCATGATAACGCTTTAACATCCGTCCATTTACAGGGCCCTCTTCAGCTGTGCTGCCATCTACAGATTTGAGGAAATATGTGTTATTTCCTTGCACCGCGCTGATAATGAATGGACCTTTCCAAAGAAAATCAAACTTTGCATGTTTTCCCTTGTCTTCTCTTCGTGAATCCCACCTTAGGACTTTGCTGCCCACACAGAAATCCTCAGCCTTGGCTCTCTTATCAAACATCTTTTTGAGTTTCTCTTGCAAAATCTGAGCTTTGTGATACACTTTCTCTCTGGTTTGCTGAAGATGAATGGTTTGATTGATTCTTCTTTGAATGCCATTTGGTTCAACCTGAATCTCTTGTAACAGTTTGATAATAGGAATGCCCAAAGATGAAGGAAATCTGGCTTCCATGCCATAAACTAGCTCATAAGTGCTCAACCCAATGGATTTCTTAGTTGAAAGTCTATCTGCCCATAGGGCATTTGTGAGCTTCCAGTGCTAGTTCTTTTTGTTTTCCTCCAGCATTTTATTTATGATGTTGATGAGGCTTTTGTTGGAGGATTCAGCCAAACCATTACCTTGAGGATAGTAGGCTGTAGAGTGACCCAAGGTAATGTGGAATTTATGGCAGAAGTTGATCATTTTTCTGGATTTGAAGGTAACAACATTGTCAATGATGATTTTCTCAGGGAAACCAAATCTGGAAAGGATATTGTCCTCAAGGAATCGGATAATAGTGGAGTCATTGGCTTGCCTACATGGGATGGCTTCAATCCACTTGGTGAAATAGTCGGTGGCTATTAAAATCCACTTGTGCTGTCCTAAAGAAGAGGGATGGATTTCACCAATGAAGTCCAGACCCCATTGTTGAAAGGGTTTTTCGGTTGAGATGGGCTTAAGGGGCAAAGGCAACAGTTTTCTTTTCCCTTCAAAGATCTGGCATTTGTGACATGAAACAACAATTTTTTTGACATCTGTAAATAGAGAGGGCCAATAATAACCAGCCCTTAAAATTTTGTCTGCAGTGGACTTCCAATATAGATGCCCTCCACAGTCCCTTGCATGGAACTCTTTCATGATGCTGTTGGTTTCTTTTATGGTTAAATAGTTTAGCAATATTCTTTCATGATTTTTCCAAAACAGGGCACCATCTAGGACACAAAACTTTAACGCTTTCATTTTTAGAAATCTCTTTTTGGTTCTAGACAACCCTGGGGGAGCACACAAGTTTAACAATACATAACAAATTTCGGCATACCATGGGGATTGTAAAAAGGTTTCACTGATCTGTGGAGTCGCCAGCTCCTGTTCGTTGTCGAGTTGGTTAATATCTAAGGCCTAGAAGTTTGTTTCGGACATTAGTTTGGCCAGACCTTGTCCCTTTATCAGCTTTGTGGGCTTTATCTTGATGTCATATTCAAGGATACTGGCAATCCATTTGCCTCTTTTTCCTTCTCATCCTTCTTGAGTCAATATGTCTTTTACAGCAGATTTCAGGACATAGGCAATCACATGTGAATATAAAATGTAAATCCTGAAGTCTTTAATGGCCTTAACCAGGGCATAGGCCTGTTTTTCCATGATTTGGTACTTCAAGGGCGTGTCTCTTAAGGCTTGGCTGAAGAATGCAATTGGTTTTTCATTTCCTTGATCATCTTTTTGTAAAAGGACAACAACTATTGTGTGCTCTGAAGCAAAGGAAAAGATGATAAAATCCTTGTCAAATTGTGGGCTTGTGAGAACAGCCGTTTGAGTCAAGGTAGTTTTGATACTCTCAAAAGCCTGCTTGGTTTCCAGAGACCATCTTACCTTGGCATCCTTTTTTAACATGTTGCTTAACAATCTTATTAGTTTAGCTAAATTTGGGATAAATCTCCTTAGGAAATTGATCTTTCCAAGGAATGCTTGCAACTCTTTTATGTTTCTTGGGTAAGGGATTTGAAGGATGGCTTGGATCCTTTCAAGATCAATTTTGATACCGTCTTTTGAGATGATGTGGCCCAACAACTTACCCTCCTCAAGGCCAAACAAGGACTTCTTGGGGTTCAAAGAAATGCCATATTTCCTACATGTCATGAAAATTTGTCTTAAGTGTTTAAGGTGCTCTTGATTGGATTTGGAGAAAGGGGTTAAGTCATCAAGATAGACAGCAAGGAATTCATGGATTTCCTTGGCAAATGCGATATCCATTGCCCTTTGAAAGGTGGCACCAACATTCTTTAGCCCAAAAGGCATTTTAACATACTTAAATGTTCCCCAGGGTGTGGTAAAGGTTGTCTTGTCTTGGTCATCTGGGTGAACAAGTATCTAGTTGAAACCTGAAAATCCATCTAGTAAAGAGATTCTAGATGAACCCACTACTCTTTGTAGGATGTGGTCCATTTTAAGCAAAGGGTAGTGGTCTTTTAAAGAGACCTGATTTAAGTTTCTTAGGTCCACACACAGTCTGACCTCACCTGATTTTTTCCTTGTAGGGACCAGATTGGATAGCCATTCAGAAAATCTGATGGGTGCTATAATACCTGCTTCAAACATTCTCTTTACTTCCTTCTCAATGAGGGGAAGAAGCATATGGTTTATTCTTCTAAGTTTTTGCTTGAATGGTTTTTGATTTGGTTTTAAGGGAATGGTATGTTGAATCACTGAGGTGTCATAGGACTTCAAGTCCTCATAACTCCAAGCAAATACATCTTGGAACTCTTTGAACAAATCCACATATTTTGGTTTTTGATCAGGGGGCAGATTTTTTGATAATTTAATCATTTTGGGTTTCTCTGTTGTCCCTATGTTATGTTCTTCTATAGCAGCATTTAAAGGTTCCATTTTTGGCTTTTTGGGAATATCATTTGCATCAAACATGTCTTATAATGGGGTTAGGCCAGCAGGCAGAAAGTTATCTTTTAAGTCAATGAACTCAGCTTCTGCTTTGGCTGTTTCATCTAAATCCATTTGTTTCAATTCTTCTATGTTTGCATTGTCAAAAACAGTTGGTTTAAGGATTTGTTTTGTTGTTGCAGTTGTTACAGCTTGCTGATTTTCATTTGTTTGCTGTTGGGAATCGTTCACGGCCTCCATGTCAATTTTTGAATTTGAAAACTTGCCCTGAAGGGTGAGGAAATTGTTAATCTGGGCATCATTTTCAAACACTTGCCAGTCTTTGATATTGTTAGGAACAATGGACCTATGTTTTATTTCAGCAGTAAAATGGTGATTTGGCTCAAAGGGAAACTTGCATGTGCTAGCAAAAGTGGCTAGGCTGTGTGCATGTATGTTATGATTCCTTGAAATATTGGCAAGCTTGGATTCAGTGAAGGAATTAAGTATATTTGTAGCAACAGTCCTATAGGCCCTCATCCTATTGTCATTAGTAACAAAGTTACCTTTCATTTTTGTATGATTAAATCGGAGTCGCCTAGAATAGACAATTTCGTGGCTCCTAGAACTTTCGGCAGTTTAAGGCCTATGAGGAGAGCCTCATACTTTGCCATGTTGTTGGTACATCTAAAATTTAGCCTATAGGCATGGCCTTCTGCATGATTATCATGTGTGTTGTGAATCCATATCCCTGCCCCTGCTCCTAACTTGTTGACAGAACCATCAAACTCTAAGTACCATGTAACTTCTGGCTTTTGGTTTGTATTAAGAGTTTCAGTTAGTTTAGGATTGGGCAGGTTTGAAATTTCTGTTCGAGGTGGTTCTTCTTGTTTGCTGGTTTTCTTGACTTCTGTGACCATTTCCTGGGCATGGGAAACTGATTCCTCATCTATACATGTTTCTAGCTCCACAGCTAAAGGTTTCTCATTAGTTGGAGGACTGTTGTGATCATTAAAAAGAATAAAAAAATCCATATCAGAATGGATGGAGTAAATTGGAAAATTTTGGGGCTTCTCCTCACTACTCACCACATATTTCATGAATGTTTCTCTGTACAGTCTCTTTGGTTGCCCAAAGACAGAAATAGTGGCATAAGAGAGGTCAAGTTGAAGGGATCCTTGGAGTTTTACTCCCCATGATCTTGATAGGAGCATGCCATATTTTGTTGGGATGTCCACAACTACTACATCCATTAGGATTGTCTTGTTGGGAAATTGGACTAAAGACACACAAAGGTCTTTGATTAAGCCTAAGCATTTGACTTGACTTGAGTCAAAGGAGTATAGATCTTTGTAGGGCCTCGTGACATCAAGGTTTAGCTTTTCCATTACAGCTTTGTGCATAAGATTGTGTGAGGCACCTAAGTCAAACATAACATTGTGCAAAATTTTGTCATGTATGTGAAAACTGACATAAAAGGGTGGGACAGATCCATATGTTGATTTTCCATTAACTTCTGGACCAAACAGCAGCTCAGGGGTATCATCTAAAACATTTACATCATCCCTGACCTCTAGTAATTGAAGTGACCTTTGAATTTGTTGCCTATACACATCATGTTTTGCAAGTTCTGAAAGGGGAATGGATATCTTAAGTTTCCCAATCTCTGCTTCTAAATTAAATAGTTTATCTAATGGAATCTTTGTGTTAACAGCAACAGATTTCTCCCTTTCAAGCGTGTTTTCTGTGTTTTCCTTTTGATTTTCAGTATTGCGATGAATGACTGCTTGCGGTATTTCTATTTTGGGAATATTTTTAGGAGCGTTGTTTAAATTTTCTTTTGAGGAAGAAGGAGGCAGAGGTTGATCAACATGAGGATGTATGTATGATATGTCCTCTATAGTGACTAGGTGCGGGTTTGGAATAGCAATATCAACTGGTTCTGTTATGACAACCTTGCCTTTAATCTTATTGGGCTATTTGCTGTCCTATGCTTTGGTTGGGGCAGGGACTTCAATGGTTCTTGTTCTCAGCTTATATTGTTTGTGGACCTCATATACAACCGAATCATAGCCTTGTTTAAAGTCAAAAGACTCTCCTGACTTGGTCTGAAATTGATTTACATCAAGGTAGTCTTGATCTTCTTGAGTGAGAAATATTTGCTGCTCATTTTTCGAATCTATCAAGTTCATGTGAGTCTCCTTCATGGGCTCATTGGATGTGGATGCCTCTGCATAGTTTTCTTGGAAAGGAGGCCTAATATCATGGTCAGGACTAGCCCTTCCAGCATTTGTGGTTTGATTTTTCTTGAAGTTTGGGTTCCTTATGGTGTTGGACTTTTGTCCTTCCCATGATGATTTCCTCTCAACACTTTCTACTCTGTCTCCTAGCCTATGCATGCCATTGATAATATCATCTAGCTTCTAGTCTAAGGTTGAGGGTTCTTCCTTGAAGGTAGTTCTTCTCTCTGTTCTGGCTCTATTTCTTTTGGCAATTAGGTTTGCCTCCACATTGACAGCAACATCTTTCATCTCTGCAAGGCTTCGAGGGGCTCTTTCCCTTAACTAATACGCCATTTCAGCATCAAAACCATGAGGGAATTTATATAAAGCAAGATCGGGTGGAGGTCTTAAGTTCTGTGGTATTGCATTATAAACATTATTAAACCTTGCACAGTAGTCCAAAACCATTTCCGGAGGGCCTCTTTTGATAGTGTCATACTCAGACAGTATGTGCAAGGGGTCTTTCTTTTTCTCCCATCTATTGAAAAATGTCTAGTATAAGGCTTCTGGGTTTACTATGGAATTGGGTGGGAGTTCTCTAAACCAGGTCCTGACGTCACGGGTCAAAATTTGGACACAAATCTTCATCCTCACACTATCGTCGTCAATCTCATAACTTTCAAAGTAATCCTACATTTTCTTTGTATGCTGTAGGGTCGTGCAGGCATTTCTGCCATCAAAATAGGTTATTTTGGTCTGATAATCCTGAGGCATAGCCCCGGGATTAGCAGGCAGCTGTAAGGGTGCATATCTATTAGGCATATTAACGGGGATAAGTGGAACAACAGGGATAAGTGGAACAACTGGAGTAACTGGGATAATAGGAGTGGAAGCGATGGTATGTGTAGTGAATGGAGGTGTGGAAACAGTGGTTGGAGAAGTAGGTGATGAACACGGGGAAGTAGGGTTTGAATGGAACAGAACTTTAATAGGGGTTGTAAAATTACTAGGCTGAACTGTTTCAGGACTAGTATCAGCAAAATCTTCTTGCTGCTCTTGTTTTCTAAGGATTTTAGGGATTATGTTGGGATTTTCAAAAACAGCTGGGGGTTTTGGGTTTGGATTTGATCTTGTGTAACGTGACTGCTTTTTGGGAGCCAACTTCTAACTTGTTTTTGGGGATTTTTCCAACGATACAGGTTTAAACAGAAACTTTTTAAAGGTCAGTTTCTTCCTCTGTGGAGCTTCGGACTAGTTTTGTGAAATTATCTGAGGGGGTCCCCAGCGGAGTTGCCATTATGTTATCACTCAGGTTGTCCCTAAGCTCCTGAAGGGATACGGCCGAGGTAACCACAAACCAATTTTTGGATTGCAGGTTCTAGCCCACCTGCAATCAAAGAGGGCTCTCTCTTAATGATTTAGCTTTGTTGATGATGATTTTAGGCTAGTTATTGAGTTCAAAGGGGTTTTGTTTGTGTTTGGGTGGTGTTTGAATGGAAGGAAAATGCTTTCAAGCAAAGAGGCAATGCATAGTGTGATAATTTCAAACCATTGGGCATGTAGTCGGGGAGTAAGACTGATGGTGTGTTTTCTTGGTAACAAGAGGAAAATGGAGCAGGGTAGCTACACATAAAACAACCTTCAAGCTAAAAGATGGACTGAAATGTAAGGAATGAGAGGCAATTAAGAATCTCTCACTCAGCTTAACAGAGGGAAGGGAATGAACTCTATCTAGGGGCAGCTAAGAATCCTTAGATAACTGTCATACATGGGGAATTAGGGAAAACATGAGCCATATGGAATTCATATTTATGCCTAAGTCAGATGAGAACATAAAGAAACAGCAGAAATTGAGCCTAGAGTGCAGTTAAACAAGTTCTAAGCTAATATTTTTTTTCTGCAGTTTAGATGGTGATTTATGAATGGAAAACAGAGGTAAGAAGCATTTATTGAGTCATGTAACAGCAAAAGAATTCCATAGTCACTCTTCAACCATTGAACATAGTAAACAATCCATTCTTCAAGCTCGTAAGCAGTCTTTGATTATGGAAAAATATCATATATACAGTGCGAGTCTCTCTTGGAGCATTAGCTGACTATCCAACCAGTAACAATAACCAACCAACCAACCCCTATTACATGTTTCAGGGTTGTTTTTATAGGAAAAATATCTAAAAGTATTTATTACAGCCGACCTAAATAGGTCTGCGGGAAAAAGCCTTTTAAAACCTAATTTATGCTGGAATTAAATGCAAGTAAGTATCCTTTGGGCTGTGCCAGAGGCAGCTGGATCAAAAGTGAGCCTCTGTGGCTTGGTGTAGTGGTTCTGCAATAACTGTGCCTTGAGCTTTGGTCCACTGATCTTCTATGAATTTAATGTGCAGTAAGTGTGATTTGAGTGCCTTTAAATGGCCTTTACTGCTTCTTTGACTTTGTTGGATAGTTCTTTAATGCTTCATCTGCTTCGAGCCACTGATAGATCTTCACTGATACACTTCGCCGCAACTCTAATACACTTTGCCACTACCTGATACACTTTGCTGCTACCTGATTTTCTTTGACATGGATTTTGGCTTCACAGTTGCTCTGATACTCTTTAATGCCTGGATCGGGCCTCTCTCTTTCTTCTGATACGCTAAAAACTACAAAATCGGGCTTTTTCTGCTCTTTTTGGCGCAAAAATGGCTGAGGAATCAAAATATTCCCTAAATATTCCCCATTTTGGCCCATTTCCCGTAGCGATGCACGATTGCGCATCGAAAACTGCCCCTGTTTCTCATTCCGGGCTTCCGAAGCTCAGATTTTGCACTTGTGCATTTTTTTCAGCTGCTGACATCAGCATGATGTCAGTGGTACGATGGATGACGTCAGCATGACATCAGTAGTGGGACCCCCTTGTATGGTGATGACATCAGCATGATGACGTGGCAATATGGTAGGGTGACGTGGCAAGGACACGGTGGCAGGGTGTAGGCAGGAGAAGGGTGAGATGGCATTGATGTGGCAGGGTGACGTGGTGATTACGTCACGCAAGGGGAGAGTGGTTTCCGGTTTTCATCGGACCGCCTTTGGTACGGGAGCGGTATGTGTCAGGCGCAGCCCAATGCAATGAACAACCGACAGCTGTCCCAGTGTACAATAGGGAAACCATCGTCCATCGGGTGCTATCGCACCGTTACATAAGGGCGCCTGATATGCATGAGGGCCGTCGGATATGGGAGAGGCGATCCGACGGTGGACGGGAAGGGAAGATGCACGTGTTTTAATAAAACTGCACGTGCGATAGACTTTTAATTTTTCATGGCTTCGGGAGGGTTTTGAACTTTAGAAATTGGTGTGTTTTGGCGGGGGACTGTGGTTATTTATTAATCAAACATTAATAAAATCCAAAATACAATGAGCGCGGGGTGTGGTATGGCTTGGTGTGCGGGGAAAAGGGTTAAGTAGGGTTATTTATTTAACCAGATGTTAAATAAATCCCGAGAGTAGTGACACGGAAGGCTAATACTAGATCCCAGATGAATCTAACATTTCCCGACTTTTATTTATTTGGCTATAGTTTCCATGGGGGGGGGGGG